>JANHGN010010334.1:16146-32610 GCA_024605025.1 Megaceryle maxima | reverse complement strand
ACACACGTATATGTGTATGTATATATGTTTCTATATAATATACAGTATCTATATAAGTGTATATGTATACACTTATATACAAATGGGTATTTATATATATAAAATCAAAATTGTGTGTTTTCCCAGCTATAGTTAATACCGTAATATTACAAATTGTAAATGTTAGAGCTCTTGCAAGTCTTTTTCACATGAAAAATATTTCAAGCTATTTTTAAATATATAGGACCAGATCCTCCCCTTTACATCAAGACTGTTGAGGTACGTGAGAAAGCTCAATCTCAAACATGCATACTTCAAGGCAAGAGTACGTCCAGATTGCCCAAGCCAGGATGTGGCTGGTGGCTATAACAAATGCCGTGTCACTCCCCAGGGGTTTGCCTCCTCAATATATGTATGTATGTAACTAGCAGTTAAGACCTTACATTGATTCTGCCTTTGAGCAGTGAAATCTTCTATGCTTACTAATCCTGTTTAAGTAGTAGATAGGTGTCTAGCATTGCACAGCTTGCCAATGTTGATTACTGTATCACACCTTCTATTACTTTTAACAGGGTTTTATTTAAATAGTAATTGGCATTTGAATTAATAATGAGGTTTATTAATGTTAATATAGATTTGTGAGGTTGCAACTTAAGATTGATTATACCATGCAATACAACAGCACAAAACTGTGTGTGAAATGTTTAAGTCTTTTCAAGCTCTATTTTAGTTTAAAGGCTTCATGCCTCAAATTCTCTAAAAAAACCACACCAAAACAAAAAGAAACACCAACCAAAAAAAAACCCAAACAAACAAACAAAAAAAAAACCCACACCAAAATGTTCCAAAGTGCTGGCCACAGCACAGGAAACACCATAAAGAGAAAATGCAGCATCTGTATCTGCTACATGTCATGGCTCCACTGCACTGCCCTCCAAAGAAACAGAGGCTTGAAGAGGACAAAGCAACAGCTCCTTGAATTCTATTGTTTCCCAGCTAAAATCTCTGTTTAAGCTGCTGTGTGCTATGCGGAATAACTGTAACCGTTTTGTACAATGGAGAAAAATCTTCCCCATCCCTGAAAATTTGTGCTGGATAACCCTCCGTAAACCATTCATTCAACTCTGCAGAAGGGCCACACACAGGTACACTGGTGGTTTTTATGCAGTCAGTTGCGTATTCAAATACTGAAGCTTACAGAATTCTGGATGATTAGAAATATTAAGCTAATATTTATGTATGAGTTGATCAGCTGACCACTACCTAACTACTTTAACTGAGTGCTACATTAGACTATAGTAAGCAATTCTGTAAACTTTTAGGGGTAGGGTATCAAGCAATAAAAAAACCTCCAGAAGAGTGGATAGCTCAAGTTAAGTTATTGACAACTACTCCTCCATTCATATCTTCATGATTTTCTCACTAGATCCTGTTGAATCCAGAGCTAAAAGCAAATGCAGAGATAGTCCTTTTAATCTTTTTTTTCTGCACTGAAAGAAGCTTAGGTCATCAATCGCGATCAATCTCTCTCCATTTTGGCATAGTTTACTATTTTTACATTGGCAAGTAGTTCAAGTACAAGTGAATTTCTACAGCATTGATTTATTTTACATATTAATGAGTAACAATGGACAAGTCTAAACTTTGAAGACAGCATAAAAAAAATCCTTAAGTGTTATATTTTTTCTCACCTGTAAAGCAATTAGCTGTTTCTGGATCCTGCTACATTGGAGAGAAAATATAAACACCTCAACTTCAGCATTTCAGACAAAGATGCATAAAGTTGGTACCTATTAAAACTGACCATGTTAATGTAGGAATAAGCTTACAAGACCACAATAAATGCTTTTCATAAATAAAGGAGAGGGAGGAAAAAGTAATCATAGGCTGCCACACCACCGTAACAAGTAATTCCAGCAGTGTCCATGGCAAAAATATCACAATGGGACCAAATTCTCTTTGTAGTGTACCGTAAAGAAACATGAGGAAAACAGGAAGGAAAAGATGGAATTTGTTGTTGTCGCATTCATCTGTTAGGCGTTCATTGACAGTCACTGCTCCTATACAATGAGCATTCGTAACAGTTAAGAACTCACATTATGAAATAAAAATGAGTAACCACAAGCCCTATTTGTAATCAAAAATAAATACCTTTGAATTTCTGTTCTTGTTCCATATGCAAATGCCCACGCAAAATTATAAAGAAAAAAACAACAAACAAGCTGCAAGACAAAACACTGGCTGGTTGAGAAGTCGTTAGTCCTTCAATCTCGTACCAAGGTATAAAGGCTATTAGAATTTGTGCATTCCAGAAATTTGGGGGAGGGGAATAGAGGCTGTAATGCCAAAAGTATTCAGGAACTAACAGAAAGGGAACTGTTTTACTGGTGGTCCATAAATTACAAATGAAAAATGAGAACGAATGAGTTTATATAAGCATATACATATATGTGTATATATAAATATTTATATCATATAATTTACCATGAGGACATGCAATTATTAGTATAGCACCTATTATACAATATAATACAAAGGAATAGAACTTTCCAATGGTACAGTTTCTTCAGAAAAAGCAGGTATACCCTACCTATTGCATTCATCTGTAGTGCTTGAAACCTGAATGAAATTAAGGTTCCACACTGTGCTACATTACGTATGGAAACAATATATATATATTCATAGTAAGAAAAGAGGGAAAAAAACCAAAACAACAACAACAAAAAAAAACAACCACACCAATAAAATCAACATAGTCTCACAAAGCAAGTGAAATTCAGTGCAGCTTCAGGGCAGCTTTAATGCAGCATTAGAATGTGTTAGCTCAGAGACAAAATATTCCCTTTTTAATCCAAAAGGTATTCATTTGGCAGAGGTTAAAAACGCAGAGATGCTGGCTGGAGAGGCATATGCTACAGCAAGCAGATCAGGAACTGACAATGCTCCTACACATCCAGCGACCCCACAACAGGAATAATTAGGGAGAGCTGGCTGCATCTTTCTCAGGCTTGCCTTCTTGTGTGTTACTATTCTGACCCACTATTCTCTTCTGAATATTGCACAAGGTGCTGTACTGTTACATTCCCTACAGAGATCCTGTAGAACAAAAGTGATTATTAAGTAACTATCAAACAATGTTGGAGGAATCAGACACCACGGACTTCACTGACAGACAATGAAGCTTGGCTATCAAAAACCATTTGGGCAAAAGAATGACAAGAATCTATCATAAAACCATATCTCAGATTGCTTTCTATTTTCCTTTGATGGCTAATAGTCTTACTCTGATTTTGTAAGGCTGTTAAGTATACTTCTGTCACCTGTAACCTACCAAGTTCATCAAGCAGACAATCTTCTAATATCTGTCTCACCTTCCATGTTTTTATAAAAGAAATGACCAAAAAAGCAAATCTTGGTTGGTAATCATCTCTTCACAGTAAGATCAGTAGTTGAAGTGATCCATAACTAATGAATAAACAAAAGCCAGTAATAACAAAGGTTCTTTCTGCAGTTAAGGAAAAAAAAAGATACTTCCGTTGTCTAACTTGTTTTCTAACTTACATTGCAATTTGTAGTAAATCTGCAACATTAAGTGAAGTGCAGACATCTCCTCCTCTCTTTTGTTTCCTAGACAGGAATGCTTTTCCAAATTGTACCAAGCATGGTCTCAAGAACCCCACTATGATTCCCAAAGAAGTGCATGATAGGGAACTGAGAATTAGCTTCTTGGAGCCTAATTAGTACTAGAGAAATTTCTAAAGAATAAAGCTATAAAAACACCTTGGCAAATGTTAATATTAATTTTTATGTCCTCGGTCTCAAGAAGGGGCAAGATATATAACACTTCCTTAAGTAAAAAAAATCTGTGCCATGGTAGATAAGGGACAAGATGAGCACTGAGTGACTCAGAAATGTGTGCAGCTCAAAACAGAAGAGACATAAGAAGGTAGAAATATCATCATCTTCTAAATTGTGTGCTTTTTTTAAATGGCAAAGATGTGCTTGAGCAGCACTTCTCTCCCAAATGGTGATGTCATTTTGGGAATAACTGTTTCAGGTTTTCTTACATACTCCTTGAGTATGTAAGACCTTAAACAATTAGGCCAGATCTTCTAGATAAACTAAAAACATAGAAATATATACCCTTTTAAGACACTCACCTTAGAGATATTTTTTACTCTTAAATACATTGCACCTCTGACTACCTAGTCATTCTTATTCAACTTTTACTTTCCCTCTCATGGATCTGCTTGCTGCCTGCTCTTAGGCAATGCCTGGCCACTTATTTACACAGTATGCTTTCTCATGAATAGTCTATGATGCTTACTTTCTTTTAAAAGCGTAGATTCAACATGTTTGGTTTTTTTTTTTTTTAAATATATTTTTTTTTTGATTATTTTTTTAAATACACAATACACAGACACAACATGCATCAGATTTAGGAAGAGGCATTATACCTGTCAAGGCCCAGTTCCTATCTGCTAAGCTTAGTGGTTGATTTGCTCTTTCCTGTGGGAGTCTTACTGTTTGGGGAATGGTGGAAAGAACTGCCAGATCCTTTAGGAGCATTCTTGCTTGGTTTGTTGCAGCAATGCTCTTGTTGGTAGGATCTCCTAGAAGATGATGAGCCTGAATGGCTAGGAGGTGATTTACTTCTCCCAAGATGTGGGGATGAACTCCTCTGATCATGATGGGGTCTCCCAGCCCGGGATGGAGAAGAACTGGCAGTACGGGGTAAAGAAGAGCTCCTAGGGGAGGCACTGGGACTACGCCGGGGGATGACAGGGCTTTTGGGTGGTGTTTTTGGACTATGTGGAGATCCTGGACTCTTACACTGGGTAGAACTCCTTGGTCTTTGAGATCCATTCTGTAGGATTTGAGCCAGACGAGAGATAAGATCTGAGTCCGAGCTGCTATTCCCTAGGACTCTGTATCTGCGTAACCTTAAGAAGAAATGAAGAAAGATTATTTCTGTTCCTGTCTATTCACAAAAGTTTATATAAAAACACAGTATCACTAGAAACTAGGGATGAGCTTACAGTGCAGAACACACATCTGGAGTTGAACATCCCTATAAGGTAGAGGTGTTTGGATTTAGGCTTTGGCTTCTGTGTTGTTCAAATCAACACAGTACTTATATTTGCATAAACTCATTCACGTAAGCAGCCTAAGTTTACAAGATAACTGAAATTTCCTGGTGGTGCTGGAAGAATTGCACTGAAAAGAAGTGCTTATTTCCTCTTCAGTTTCAGGGAGATACATCTGTTCCTGCACACCATCAATACACTCCTATACACAATTTTAAAGGATGACAAAGCAGAGCACAACTTCCTTCAGAGGATTTTGCACTACTCTATCAAAATTCTCCTTATCCAGGTAATGTGAAGAAACTGGATCGTGGTTGTATACAGAATTGGCAAAGAAGGGCTTCTAGAATTCACCCTGCCCTCCTTTGGCTCATTCTTTTTACTTAGCCATGATCTGAGTATAGCTAACTCAGTACTGATGTCTGGAATCTTCAAACAGGAATACTTAAAATGTCTACAATAAAACCAGTTCAATTTTCAAAGGGACTGGACATAACAGATCCTACTGATTTCTCTGAATTTGTGAATAACCAACAGTCCCAGAAAAGTGACCCCACTTAAAAAAAGTGTAAAGATTTAGTTACAGATTGACAGGTTTCAAAGTATTGAATATACATCTATTGATGCATAAGATTTAACAGTGAAGCAGGCTCATTCTTGTGTAACAGCCTTTCCTCGTTCATTCTCCAACAACATTAAGATTCCTCAGTGAACTGAAGCCCAGAATTTTTTAAAAGTTAGGTAAAAGATGGAACTTCTACAGGATTACATACTGCACAGTAACTGCAGTCTAGCTCCAATCCATACTCCACCTGAAAACCTATTTCTATTTTCTCTGCATTACCTAGCTTCTACCCCAGGTCTAGTAGGTGGTTTTCCTGGTGGTGGCCGAGGAAAGAACTGAGCTGAACGTGAACTGGTGACTTGATCATTGGTTGCCCAGGACACTGGCCTTGGAATCTTGCTTTTTCTGGACTGTGGGCTGCTTGGAGATAAAGAGCTATCTTCCGTCTGCTTGCTGAGATGAGAGTCCAGTGTCAATCTAGAAAATGAGGATAAGACATCATCCTCAGAAAACTGTACTGGAGCAGCAGCCATTTTTTCCTCCAGTGACTTATCAGAGGCACTTGAGAGGTCACCAAGAAAAGATCTGAGCTGTTTCTTTTCCATAAGTAATCTGACCAAGTCTGTCTGATGGGCCTTTTTTAGAAGGAGCTTTTCCTTTGCTGAAACTGGAGAGGAAGACTCTGATGTTGAGTCTATCTCTTGCGCTAAAACTGGGATTCGGCTCTGCCTGAATACAAAAGGAGATTTAACGAAGTCCCTTCTAGATCGATGAGAATTCTCATTTTCTGAAATGCAGTGGAATAACTCTCCATTTCTGGGAGCATTTTTCTCTTTTTTGTCCTCCTGGTGCAAAAAAGTAGTAAGGGCCACTTGGTGGCATTTCAAGTCTTGGATATGGACTTCTTCCTTATTTGAATGAAAACCATTTTCCTGAACTGGTGCTATTTTGCTTGCTTGTCTATTAACATGGGGGTTGGTAAGTCTTGAGGGAGAAAATTCTGATGGTTTAGGTGCTATTGACTTCAGAACCTCATCTTGATTTGGCACCAAAGAGACAGGCCTTGGCTTTGATTCTTCAGCAGCTTCAGTATTCCTTAGAGGTTCTTCTTCTGCAGATTTTGAGTTTCCTGGCAAAGAAGAACTCTGTTCTTTGCTTAACATTTCAATAGCGTCCTCAGAAACCACTGGAAGCCTTTCTTCCTCAGCCTTCTCTACAGGAATATTTTCAAGTTCTTTTTCTGCCTGTATCCCACCATGTTGTTCAGATAGGTCCTTTTGGCCACAGTCCAGGATGTTGACACATTCTTTGACAAGTCCTTCCCTGTCAAGCACCTCTTGCCTGATATTAAGTACCAAATCTGGTCTGCTGGCACTAGCTGGAAGTGTGTCCTCTGTCACAGCCAAACCTGGTAAACTTTCCTTGGGAGAGGAAAGTTCCACAGTGTGTTCCAGAGACTGAGCATCCTGCTCTCTTTTCTCTAGCTGGTGGCCATAATGAAAACTCTCTGAAGCAGACTGTGTGGATGCCACTGAAGGTCTGGGTATTGTTACCTGCATCAGAAAATTAGAGAAATAAAGAGTAAGAAACTCAGGAATGTTATACACGTAACATTCTTTAAATAGCATTTTTGATTCTGTGTCTTCAAGATACATTAATGATTCTTATGAACACCAATTTCAAATAATACCTAACTTCATCATTTACATCTAAATAATTAGAAAAAAAACCCCAAAGCTCTATCATCCCAAGACAGAAATGTGTAACAGGTAAAAACAAACACAGACTCAGTGGAAAATGTTGCAGTTACCAAGTAACTTTCCCAGAAATCAGATCTGGCCTAACATGTAGGCTTTTTTATATATTTTACATTAGTTTGAATACTCACAGAGTAAGTTGTATATAAACATAAAATCTTTAACAAGTACACAACAATATTTCTAGACAAGTACAGAAGACAAAAGAACACACTGAGGTCCAGATACAGGAATGGACTTAAATTTCAATTTAGGCAGAATTAGATACTTGATTTTTAGCACAACAATTAATGAAAGCTTTATTTACCTTATCAAATACATCCCTACCCATAATACCTACAATTTGTCCAGAAAATAATTTTATCTATTACATTCCCAATAGAAGCTTATGTCTCGTTTTAACTAGGCAACCTGATTAGGACATCTCCTTACCTAAGGTCATTAAGAGATTCTGAAACTAAATATTCACACATTTAAATCCCACAATGGGTCTAATCCAATAGATATGCTTAAAGCAGTCCTAAAAACTAAATATAGAATTGAATCAGAGTCCATTTGAAAAAGTTGATTATAATGAATGCTGCCTCTAGTACACAGCTTAATTGCTAGAGCACTTGTCAAGGAAATGGGAAACCTGGATTCATGTGTCTCCCCCAAGAGGGACATTAAACCCACTTCCCCCAGTTCCCAGAACAGAGTTACTTCTTGCCTTGCCCACTGAAGTGAGGCCACTGCACAGACAGAAATGCAAGAGTCATGAGGTCAGAGGGTGGGAGCAAGCACACACAAATGCGAGAGGAGTTTTATTTCTATGGCCAAGGGAGGAACACACCATCATGTGAAGAGGAGTCCTAGATTTTCACTTATACATATTGGACTGAGTCATTTGGTATAAACAGTAAAAATAAAAATAAAATAAATAAAATAAAATAAAATCAAGGGGCTACTCTTACATCTTTCTGTACATGTTCATCATGTTCAGCTCCTTTTTTCCTTGTATTCTTTAGCCTCCTAATTCTGACACAGCTGGAATTTGTAATACTCAACAGAAAGTGGAAGACTGGAGTCTGGATTTGGACATAAAAGACTTTTTTGATGCACTGATAGTAGAAGAGACAACTAGAGGTGGTCTATTCTCAGCATTGCCAGGATTCTGCTGTTACAAGAGAGGTTTCACTTGACCTTGTTCAGAATTTATACATGCTGCTGAGCTTAATGGGCTTTTGAAAAAACTAGTACATTGGTACTACTGGGTGGTAGAAACCAAGATCACCTCTCAGGACCTGTAACAAATTATGCTGTGTACTCAGACTTTACAAATATACAACAACTCTACAACATAAGAAATGGGAACTGACAGGGAAGGAGATATACTCAAGTTTTCCTATGAAAGTATAATAGCTTCACTGAAACGCTTGCTGATTTATTGGGGTGGTTTTTTTGCATTTTCCTCATAGTCCTGTATAACAAAAGTTCGATCATTATGGGTGCACATTCACCTCCATGAAACACAAACATTTAGCTGATATTATGAACAGTTCACTAGAACAAAACATCAAACACACATCACAGGTGTAAAGCTGAATTAAAGAGGACAATTATTTCTATACTATAAAATATATTCTGAACCTCTCTAGTTTACTTAATGCAGGTTTTGGACCTTAACCTAAAAATGTTGAAATCAAATTTGGAGAAAAAGATTTTCTTCATTTTCTAAGTTAAGATTTGCTGCTAGGCTATAGAAAGTGCTATTTTTCACTGGAAGGAAAAAAAGAAAAATAAAAGAGCAGAAATGCAAGATAATTTAACTCTTGTTTTTACAAATAGATCTAAGCTGTCTGTATCATCTTTCCCAAACGTAAATTTATTAAAATAGGAAAAAAAAACTCCAAAAACCCAAAAATACAGAAACACTGAGACCTGCAGAAAGAGACTAGTTCTTGTCTCCTTGATAATTTGTTTTCAAGTTTGGACCAGTACAGTCCCTTCGTGTTTGCTGAGTTAAAGTGGTACATTGAGAAACAAACTGAAGTACTTAGTTTTGGCAAAGCAGTCCTCCTCACCTCCTCTTACTCTACAGATTGGGTTCTTTCCTCTGAAAGAAACACTACGTCCCTTTAGACTTAGGGTAGTCTTTCTTATTTCAAAAGCTTTCTTGTGAGAGAATCCAAGCACATCAGTTCAGCTACAGAAAGAAGACGAAGTAGAAATTTTTTAAGAACACTTTTTAAAATTTTTTTAATTTTTTAAGAACACTTTTTAGATCAAATAGTACCTAAATCTTGAGTATTAAACAAAAATAGTTTAGGAAGAGTTCTGCACAGGAAAGGGATAAAACTGGAGAAAAAAAAAAAAGAAAACACATCTAGGAATCAGAGCATCTGTTCATAAGTTTACATACATTTCTAGGAAGTTGTTTTGAGGCAACACATCTCCAGGTATCATACATTTGTCATAGTTTAGGGTCAGGGCGGCCCCTTAGACCTCTAACAGATGCTCTCTGTTAAACCCTCTCCTTCCCCAGAGGGGAAGGGAAAGGGAATAATGGAGAGAGACTTGTGATTAGAAAAGGAAACTAGAACAGCTTTAATGAGAATAATAATAATAAAATAGAATATGTACAAATATATACAAAACCAGTATCAAACCCAACCCCCCTCATGGTAATCACTGAACAAAATTAGTTCTGTTTTCACTCGAACCAGGACAACACTGAAGAATTTGCTTTCACATGACAGAGGAACATATTTTGGTCTGTCACACAAAAATCATCAGATCGCTTAGAAATTCTCAAAGCGGGTTCAGGAAATTTTAATTCAATATTGCCCTTGGAATAGCAGGTTCAGATTTTGGAGAGGTCACTTGGGCATTTGCTGTCCACTCAGCTCTGTCTCAAGCTTGTTTCAATACCTTGTTCTCCATCGCTGCAGTCAGTGTCTCCAAAGTAAGAAAACCTAGTAAAATATTCCCTTTTCCAAACTTTTCACTAGGTGTGCTAGTTTGATTGCCAATTCAAGTAACTTGGAAATCTAAAAAAAGAGAGCTGTCTTCCACATATCTGAAGAAGGATGGCTTCCCTTAGAATAGAACAGTCTTCTCAGTTTTCAGAGGTAAGACAAACTTAGTTATTTGCTTTTAGGAGGATATTTATCTTTTTGATACATTTCCACAAGGGCTGCAATTGCAGTTAAATCCTTCTCTGCTCAAATAGGTTTACATGGAACTTCCATTTCCTTGTGACATCTTTCTCGTATGTCTCATATGTCAATGTCTCAACCTGTCTCTTAGGTCAAACCAGCTCTGATAATGAATGAAATTTATTTACATGAATGTAACATGTAATGTAAAAACCGTAACACGTAAAAAAAAATTACATTTTTCAACAAGGCTTCATATTCCTTTGCCACATCTGGAGAGAGAATTCCCTAGTCTTTCAGGCCTATCTTGGCCAACCCAGCTTTAACCCTTACAGCCAAGAAACAGAAGAGTAAGCTTGTTGAACAACCTACAAGAGAACAGGCAGGAGCTATTTGCGAAAGAAAAACATTGAACAAGTGGAGGAAATAAAAAGATACTAGATGACTAAGTATCATCAAAGACTTGGTATTACCGAGTGGTTAACAGTTTCAGAAATGGCTTTCTGAATATGTAGATCACTTTCTTGATTTGTGTTCACTAACAAAGAAAAATTTGTTCTCAGATGGTCAGTAAACCTCTTATAGTAAGTCATCTCAAAGCACAAGAATTAAATTATATCCCTGTTGGTTTTGGCATTTTACCTAAATGTGAAAGAAATTTAAACAGGTAATCACACAGATGTGCCTTTCATGAAAGTGTTTCTACAACTTCAGGTGCATCTTTAAGAGAGAAAAGAGCAAGGAAGGCTAATTTTTAAAAAAATCTGGGAATGTGTATGAGGAAACAGAACTTGTATAGAACTAAACCCTGTTAAATCACAGAATCATAGAATGGTTTGGGTTAGAAGGGACCTTAAAGATCATCTAGTTCCAACTGACTCTGCTGTGGCCAGGGATACAAATGCTTTCATTTGGAAGAACTTGGATGTAATAGTATATTACTGAAGAAATGGAAGAAGCTTGTGGACGATCCTCCTAAGGCTCTGTATAGGATTTATTTGGGGTAAAGCATCAGCTTCTTTACAAGGCTGGCTGCTACACAACTTCACGATTCACACTACACCAGATTCCAAATAAAAAGACTGGAGGAAGTTCTGACTCCTTTAGAACAAATAAAATACATATATAATCCCATAGCCTTAATTATTGCATGAAAAGTCGTCTTGCTTTCTTGTTTGTGAAACCTTGCAAGACAGAAGTCATAACTGAGGAGTCTGAGGAGGGCTGACACTGAGACATGTAAAATAATTTAAATTTAAATCATTGAAATTATCTTTTATTCTAATTTAGGGAGACAGAAATCTCAAGGTTCTTCAATACATATCTTGTTACATAACAAATAATATATGGCCTAATATACAAAATAAATAATAAAACCCACCAACAATCATAAGCATAAAAAAACCCCTCATATTTTCTTCTGCCAGTAATTAAAATCTTAACCTATGAGATTTCTACAGCTAATCATGTCAATTTTGTGAAACACTGAACCTGAAGAAAAAATATTACAATGTGATATGGACAATTCATCTAAGCAGAAAAATGTGAAGAACAGAATTTAAAATGCTGCTTCTCAGCTCACTATGATATCAGTTTATAACACTATCTACCTGATTATTGTAATTCCCAAACTTCAACAGAAGTTGTGTGATAACAGCAGATCACTGAAAATGGCTGAGACAAGATATGGAACAATGAATTTGAGGTTTCCCTTTCAGTCACAAATTTCTGTATGAAATTATTACAACCACAGTCTTGAATCCTTTGGCTTTCCAGAAATACTTTCCTAATTCCTTTCTGAATTCTCAAGTTAGCACCTGACCAAGATGAGAAATTAGACTACATTTTCTTCAAGAAACTTTACAAGACAGCGAGTGAGATATTAAGGAAAAAGAACAAAACAACAACAACAACAATGTAAATATCTCTTGGACATCACCTATGACACCTGACAAACTTTCATGCCTTTAAACCTTTGACAGGCTGCAATAGCAAGTGATATGATTGGATGAAATCTGTGAATGTTTACAGCAGAGGAGTGAAATACTGAGTTTTGGTTACTAAGTTCTTCCCTCCACTCTTGCCATCTGCTACTTCCACAACCATGATGTCAAGTGCTGTCAGAACTTCAGGCCTCTTAGGAATGTGGTGTACAACAGATCCGTTGTCCAGCTAATCCTGTCATTATATGTGCCTTCTCACATCCATAAGCCATTATCATATTACCTGGCACTCTGAAGACACTTTACCTAATCAGTTTACTCTGCAGAACTTCTTTCCCAGCTTAGTAAAGTTTGTGTATCTGTAAGAACAAACCTCATGTTATCTTCTCTCTTTTCCCTGCCTCTCTCTTTTGTCTGTTGGTAGCTGCATAGCCTACTGGGAATATGACCAATGCTCGTATGAGTCTGCAACTTCTGTAATACCAAACAACCTCCCTGAATCATCACAGTGTACCAGCTTCCTCTTACTTTATGAGTTTCTCTTTACTTATGTCACTTAATTTCTATTTCCTTGCACAAACATATGCCTTTGTATGAAAGCAAAAAAGGTGTATTAGCACACTGTCATGTAATTTACTGCGTCATCCTCACATGAATAAATACATCTTACATCTCTGTAGACAACTCACCTAGCTTTACTGCTTCAGCCTTCCTTACTTTTCAAAATCCTTCCTACCTACTACTATCATTCCTACTGACTTTTTACAGCCTAATCCTTTGTATCCCTTACATTCCCTTCCCAGATTAAATTGCTCTTCCCAGATTAAATTCACAGCAGGGGAGAAGTTAAAGATAATTAATTACAGATTTATTTAACTACATTGGCTATTTCTACACATAAGACTAATATGAGGACAAACAGGGGAAAACATACAGCTGTAATTCATGGTGTTATGGACATAAGACCAGAGATGATTTCTAAGTTTTGATACTGAATCCTTTTCAACAATGCCATATGTAGTACTGCAAGCATTCCAGGCATTTGTAGGAAGTGGTGGTCCCCGGGACACCACCTACTGTTGTTAAAAATTCACATGACAGGCCCTAATCCTAAACTAAAGAGACATAACATACAACAGCATACTTTATCTGGAAAGAAAAGCATGTTACTCTCCACAGTTCTTTAGATATATTTTTTCTGCCATTCTAGAATGCTAATCTTTGCATCCATTTATATGGAGGTTGCAAGAAACAGGAAGAGGATGGAATACAGATGCAGAGCCACAAATGTACAAGACAACTGTGTTTTCATATTCTCTAATGTGATAGGTATCTTTTCAGGATGAAGAACATGTAGGTCTTTGTGTACATTCTTTCTTTAAGATTTATTAATCACAGCTTAATTTCAGTATTCTTTAAATATCTTCCCTTTTCAGTTATTCCTACACCATTTACCAGGTAAAGGAAGATTTTTGTTGTTCTAACTTAAACCCATATCCTCAAATATCCAATACATTGATTTCTCTAAAAGCAAGATCTTTAATTGCTTTTAGAGAATGACTCTCGTTGTAGTAAGTGGCTAATTAGTTCCGTAACAAGACTAAAACAAGTACTGAGTTAATTTAAAATTCTATATAACACAGAAACCAATTGAATCCAAGTAAATTGTTGTGAAAAGAAGACACAGAGATTCTTAATCAAATCATACTTGCTTTTATGCATAATAGCAGTGAGGTCTGGCTACTACTATTTAGATTAATCCTAAATATTCCTCTCCAACACATCCATTACAATGAAAGGTCAACACAAAGTATTTGGTAATTCATACATAAGATCTTAATATCCATGTGCAGATTTTTTCTGTATGTATCTGA
Organism: Megaceryle maxima; assembly: GCA_024605025.1. Taxonomy (NCBI): domain Eukaryota; kingdom Metazoa; phylum Chordata; class Aves; order Coraciiformes; family Cerylidae; genus Megaceryle; species Megaceryle maxima. Next base: position 18,268 of record JANHGN010010334.1, on the reverse strand, counting down.
TTTCTGTGACCCACTCTCTAATTCTAGGTTACTGCTGTGCTGTACTTATGCTTCAGTTGTGCTATTTACACTGTATTTTTGATTTCTTGGTAAGGAAAAAGTATCTTTCATATCCAAAGAGCAACACTCTAAAGAAAGTTCCAACAACACATTAAAAGAAGACAAAGCAAATTAAGAGTCTTCCTGACTTCTGATCCTCCAGTCAGACAGTGAAACCACTCATTTGTGTGTTGTAATAAACTACATCCCGTTCTATCCAGTTATAAGATTGGCACTATATTAGCACATGTTGCCCACAGTTGTGTTATGCTCACAAGGGAGAGGATCTCTGAAGGATAAAATTTCTATGGATGAGCCAAATGTACTGGAAGAACTAGTGAAACCATGCAAGTATAATTTTAATACAAATTCTAATTTCATCAGAATTAAAATTACTGTATCACACAAAATTTTATTTTTAAATTTCAAGTCCAGATTAAAATTCTCTTAAATTGTCTCCTTAGAATTGTCAGGATCTGTTTGAAAGCACTATGGGCTTTCTCATGCCCACAAGTGTGCTACAATCAACAGTAGTTCTAATTCACATAGCTGCTTTTGGTTTGCTTATAAGCATGCTTCATAGATAGCCTTTAGGGAAGACAGACCTAGAGACACAAGTCTTATCTATATTAAGGGTCTTTCCTCTTTTCTTACTATTTTTTTTAATATACTCCCTCCTCTGCACTCAAGGTTTTATAGTTGCAAAGTTTGCAGACACAAAGATGTTATTAGAATCCAGTTTATCTTTTAAAAACAAAATACCTGTAACTTTTGACAGCCTGTTATGTTACATAGTTTTGCTTCTGTGAACAGGAGTGATGATAAATGTAAAGCGCAGCTCCATGAAGCAGTTACAACTTAGATGATTCCATCCATGAACTCAAGTGATCTCAAGTATAACAAGCTCCTTAAAAGTACTTACAAGGCACTATAAGTCTATTCTGACTCTGTTTTGGTTGCTATCCTGGTATTGTTAAGATTGGATATACCAATAAGGTAGTGTCACTTCAGTTGGTTTGTGAGCTCTCTACGTATACGAAGCGCATCCAAAGAAAGGCAACAAAGCTGGTGAAGGGACTAGCAAACAAGTCTTATGAGGAATGGGTGAGGGACCTGGGATTATTTAGCCTGGAGAAAAGGAGGCTGATGGGAGACCTTATTGCTCTCACCCACCTGAAAGTAGGTTGACCTGACAGTTCTGGGTTAACAGTTGGACTTGATAATCTTTAAGGTCTCTTCCAACCAGAACAATTCTATGATTCTGTATCATGTTTTTTGTTCAGAAGCTGCCTGAAAGGAGTCAGAGCAGCTATGCATTTGTAGCTAGGTAATAAGTAAACAGATCTAGCTGTGATTCACATAGAGCAATACTGTAGAATTATTTTAATAACAATTGGAAACTGAACCAGTGAAACAAAAATTACACAGTGGTAGCTTAGAAATATTAGAGACCACCACTTAGTGTTTGTCCAAATTTTAGTGGTTTCCCTATTTTAAAAAGTTCTCTCTCCCCTCCATATGGCAGAAATATCTAACCAGGAGAAAACATTAAGATGCTGATAAAAATAAAAAAATAAAGAATTGTTTTCCTATAATTCTAGCTAGTCTAGTATCATATGTGATTTTGATGATAGAAGACAAAAGAATTTAAGAGAGAAATAGATCTTAATTAAAGATTATCTTATGGATGATGTTACAGATAATATCTGAAATTATATATATAAAATATGTATTATATTAATTAGCTCAATCATACCCTAATTACATAAGCAATAGTCATTAGTCCTTGAGCATTATGCTCTGAATTGTACCTACGTATTTATTTCAAGATTACTGTATGAATTGTCATTAAGGACACAACTGTTGACACCAGAGTCTATAAGCTTTCCATGGGAAACTCCACAGGCCATTTAGCTTTCCTGAAACATTTTTATTTATTCTATGCTAATGAAATTATGATGCTAGAACAAAATTACTAAATTACATATATTTGGGATCAGAACAGCATAAAAAACCCAAAACAAAAGAAAACACCCCCCCCAAATAAAAAAAAAACCCCACAAACAAACAAAAAACCCCCAAC
>JANHGN010010334.1:0-16046 GCA_024605025.1 Megaceryle maxima | reverse complement strand
CCAAATAAAAAAAAAACCCCACAAACAAACAAAAAACCCCCAACAACAAAAAAACTACCGAAAACAAACAAAAAACCAACCAAACAAACAAAAAACCACACAACCCCCCCCACACACACACAAACCCCACACACCCAACAGCACCACAACCCCAAAACACACCACAACAACCCAAACCTGACCATTTCAAGGACAGACAAGAAGAGATGACTCATGGTTATCTATCTCAGGAATCTTAAAAATACTGTGGATTCTAGAAAACATGAATATTTAAAACAATTAATATATTTTTATAGTTTGTTTTTTTCCGACATGATCAGTGTATGTGGATACCATTACCAAGGCTACTTTATTGTCCTGACCTTTATTATGACCTTTCTGCTGCTCCAGATAGAGAAACCTGCAGAAGGAGAATGGCCAAGAGGGTTCTGTCACTAAAAATGGATGTGTTCTCTACAGGCACCACAATATTTGAAAAAAAAATTAAGACCTTCGTAAGGATGGCTTGTCCTCAACTGTTAATTCCTTAATTTACAACTTGGAAAGTTTCCATTGAAAGAACAGCTATTCTAACATGCTGTAATTTTTAGTAGTTCTTTACAGCAAAGGCAGAAAAAAGCACCCCTGAAGAATTTTTCTAATTCAAACAAAAGACCCTACTAAAGCCTTAAAGCCAGCATTTAGATTGCCTCTGGCCACTTGGATAAAAGCAACAAATAAAACTTTTTACTTATTTGCATTAGAAAGAGAATATGTAGATGAAAATTGTTCAAGAAACATCATTATCAATATAAAATCCAGTTACATTATAGAATGGGAGTAACCTGTGAGCTGATGTGCATCTTCCAGACATCCTCAGTTTTCTTCCAAAAAACTGCTTCCTGATACTCCTCATCCTATGTATTTTTCTATGAAAAACTGACGTATTCCAGAGAAGCTTATTAATGAAGAAAATAATGACACTATAGCACACAGTATCATTAATGACACTGTGATATGATGACACAGTGATCATATGTAGATTGCCTTTCAAGAATCTAAAAGTGACAACTGAAAACACTAAGAATTCTAAATCTCAGCTTGCCTTTAAATCTGGTCATAAGCACTATCAAATACCTAATTTCATAGCAACTTAATTTTCAGGCTAAAGTTTATTGAAAAATTAAGAGTTATGAACAGTTACCCTGTCATGAACAAGATGGTATAACTTCAGCACATTTTCCTGACTTAACAAAATTAAATCTGCTGTGCATGAAACAGTTCTGGTAGCTATGAGCTGGACTAACTCCTTGAAATTCCTACCCTAATTAAAAACAATGCTGTATTAGCAGCCTCTTGGGAAAAACCCAACTTAAACCTCATGCTGACTCAACATAAGTTCCATCAGGATAGGAAACAGGAGGGACATAGCAATTCTGCATACCCTGAAATCACAACCCTTTTTGATACGACCAATTTTAACCACAGCAGCAGTAAAAAAACCACACTCACTGAACAAAGGAAAGCTTTCCCCCCCTTTCCTTCCAGGACTCATCTATTTGATAATGTACCATCACTGAAACTAAAATTCTGAAGATGATTTGGGACAAATATGTTCCATTCCTGATGTTTTTAATGGCTGGGTACTATACTAAACCAGCCTTTTAATTAGCTGAGTTCTAAAATAATCCTAATGCACATGACAACTTCAAGTTAATGTCACTGACGAATAATTTAAAATAAGAAAGGAGCATCTTTGGGGTTTTGTTTGTTTATTTGTGATTTTAAAAGAGATTGTTAAACATGAAAACAAAAGTATATGTTCATCTCTTGCTATTGCAGATTAGTGGCACCTGCCAAAATTAGTTCATAAAAAATGGCAAAATTTACAACATTTACGTGCACTCCTGGCTCATAAACCTAGAACATTCAAAATAAAATAACAGTTATAAGGGATATGCATTCTTTCCCTAAATACCCCTTGAATATGTTGAGAAGTCTTACCTTATTCTTCCATAGGTCCCTGAATTCCAGTGAGATGCTTAAAAATTAAGGTAAATTTTTCAACTCAGATCAGTATAATATTTCTCATCTTGGATATGAATATGACGGTTTGCATTTCCATAGCATCTTGTGTGGGAAGATTTCAGAGCATTTTGCAACTAATAATAGAACTATGTAACTACAAAATAACACTTAAAATGTTCCAGTCAGGTAGGAATTTGATAAAATTAAGACATAAGAGAAATTATTTGTGTAAGTATCAACTAATTCCAATTGCTTAACCTGAAAGACACGCATTATCCTTCCCTAACACAATGAATAACCACATTGTCATTAAATTAAAGCTAGCCCCCTTGTAGATGTCTCATTAAGCACATCAGAAAAATGAAAATATGCCAGAATGACACACAAAATTGGAATCCACCTTTGTTAAGGGCTGAATCTTATTGTGTATAGTGTGTATATTCTAGATGGCTGCTATGGCTAGATGAGGTGTTCATTACCTTACTGAAGAACTAGAGCTGAGAAACTCTAAAGATCAAAACCTGAGTGTCTGATTCTGATGTTTCTCAAGACACAGCTACACATTTAGCACAATGTCTACCTAAGCAATCTCTTCATATAGAGCCCTGGCCAGTAGTTGCTGCACTCGTGTCGCCTTTTCCATTGACCTCACAGAACCCTCTATATAGTCCTTCAATGAGCAGAGTTCAGAGAACTGATCTGGCTGAAAAATTCACATAAAGATAGAAAAAGGTTATGTATCAAGAGGATTTGCTGTACAATTTGACCAAGCTATAGAGGAAAGGGATGTTAATAGCACTCTGGCTCCACTCTTCAGGTTCAAGAACAGTCAAAGAATTCAGTCTGGTTTTTGTCAGTTCTAATGCTGCCAGACTCTTTCTTTATGCTGCAAGTTGAGTAACTAATGAGAGTTGAAGCAAAATACTCCAGTTGTATTCCATAACATATGTATGGCAAGAGAGAAGTTCTTTTCATTGAGCAAACTAAGGTAGACCTACAGCTTATGCATTCTCTGTACTGGTGAGCAGAGAATATATAGAAATTTCATGACCTACTCTATGTCAAAACTAGAGGATGACAAACTAGAGGAAGATGGGTTATAGTTCCTAAACCCTCACTCATCAAGAATCAGGAAAGAAAATTTCTTTGCTTCATTTCAGGAACAACTGTATTACTTTTTGGTTTTTTAATATGTGAATCTAAATTCAACAGCACAGATCCCTGGTCACCGCAATTCATTAGTTCTGAATGCTGAACCAAATTGCAAACAGCAGGAAATACATGAAAATATATTTGGTACCAAATATTTATACAGAATAATACAGAATGACATAAAAATTCTTTTTAATATTTAACTGGATGAAATCTTTAGGTTATTATCACACATATTAATCTTTCATGCTGTTGGAACTTCTAGCTTGCTAAGTACCTAACATGACTGCACTGCAGAAAAGAGAAGGGCTTGCGAGAGCTCTTTAGTGAGCCATAAAGGCCTTCATGGTTAGAATGAACTAAAGAATCATGTGCTTGTAGTTTCCATAGCAAATGAAAAACCGGAGGTTAAATTCCCAATAGAGTCAGAAATTTCAAAATCACAACTTGAACAAGAACACAGCAGTCATGGACTTACTGGGTAAAATGAAAGAGGCTGAGAATGATACATATAATCCTCACTCCACTCAGTAGCAGCAGCTGGCACAATACCAATTCTTTTTCACATGACAAGGACTTATAGCACTTTGCAGCTCCTGCAGCTGTATTCATTTGTTGAGTACTAAGGAAGCCAGAGAAGACCCTCTGTGCTAACCTACTTTCTTTGAGTGTTGTGAGCAGCTTGCTAATTATACCTGCAATTTATTCTGATTGGAAAATTTAAATCATAGATACACAGACAAAAGAAAAAAAATAGGTCATTTTGCATCCTGGGATACAAACCAATCCTGTAAAATGTTAATTTCTCCCAAATCTGCTTCCCTAGTCAGTATGTCAGTCATCATGACGAATGTGTTATTTTGGTATCCCATCAAGTTCACAATAATGAACACCGGAGAGCTACCAGTTGTCTGTTTCCATTTATCGAGGGCAGAACTATTTTTGTTGTATTCAGTTAAAAAGCATCCAGGAGTTGCAGGAAAATACCACTTCTTTTTGAGTTAACTTACGTCAGCATTGCAGAAGTACACTAGCTATTTTGCCTTGTTATCACTCACTACTGATCCTATGGAAGTTTGAAAGAAGCTAATGTGGATGGATTACTTTTACTATCAATACTTCTGTGCATGCTTCACTGCAAAATAAAAGTCTTTCACATCAAAATATTTATACTAAAAAATACATTAGAAATAAAAGGCAACACAAAATATAAAACTAATGAAATATTAATGGCAAAATGATGATGGTATGTTACAGTTTTATGTATTAATGCTATGTCATAATGCTTTACCCGTCAATGCAAACTTATGCTGTTTAGCAAATCTCAGTATTTTTGTGACTAATATACAAATTATGGCTAGCTTCAATTAAAGTTCTAAACCTTAGTCTTTTTCATATTGAAATGAAACTAGGAATACATAACTATGAGAAGTATCTAGTACTAGAAGTATCTAGTGACATTTTCCATTAGCTATGACCCCTGTTAATTGCCATCTTCGCTTCCTACACTGCAAGCAGTAGAACAATTTATTATTTGTTCATTCCCAAAGTATCAATTTGACTATCTCTAAATCCTTTTTTCTCATATTATAATCATGTAACGTAGTCCAAATTGCAGTATGTGTTCCTAATTCAAAATCAACCTGGTACTGATTACAGGAACACATAAAAACCCAAATTTTTTAATCTCAGTTTTGAGAGAAGCAAACACATGGTTTTCTAGATTTTATAATTTTACCCTGTTCAAGAGCAAATCTCTCCGAGGAAGTGAATTTATCTTCCAAACATAAAGAGGTGCCTGGTGCTCCAGATCATAATCTCAATAACAGTTATTTAAATATTCCCCTCTCTAATTTAACCTTTTCTAAGCGGGATGATGTATCTTCCTCACCGAGTATTTCTGACTCTATTCCTGAGCAAGATCCAGTCTCGTTCCCATACCTAATATTTCAAAATATTTTTTTAGCATGTTGTGTATAGCAGTATGACTAGCATATGCCTAATATCAGACTGTGCAGAGCAACTGAAAATGTTAAACTTTGCAGATGACTGCTACAACGCAGTCACTTTTATGAAGACAAGGCTTATTCACCTGCTGAAGTTGTGCTTTTGAGATGCGAATGACAGGGGGGAACTTGTTGCCACAGGGAATGACAGGAAGCTGCCTACGGCCAGTTGAACGGGAGGAAGAGGAGTGGCTCTCAGCTGACTGACTCCTTGGTAAACCAGCCTCTTTCAGAGGGTCCGAGTGGAAGGCTAGATAGGCTATAGGGCTCATGGTGCGGAGGATGGGACTTGAAATTCTCGGAGTGGAGAAATGCAGCATATGAGATGAGTTGAGCTGTGAGAACAACATGGCAGGGAAGAAAATAAGGTTTAAAAAAAAAAAAAAATCAGTATTTTAATAATTCTTGTTTATGTCTTGCCTATATCCATTTTCTTAGAAGACCATATTCACAATTCCCTCACAGGGTAAAAGCTGGTAATTTAAAAGGTATCATAAATCTAGTCTTCACATTTTCTATCCAAAAACAGTATCAAAATCAAATACCCTTTCTCTAGCTGCTCCTACCTTCAGTCAGTCCCTTAGTAACAATCTAGGACAGGTTTAATACACTAACAGTCTATTCCAAGGACACTGCATATAGAAACTAGTTGATTGTGGAATGATCCTTGCAAACATTTACCATATCTGTGCAACAACACTGCTTTCTGAGACAACTGTATTTTTAGCATATATGCTCATTGCAAGCTGTACAAATATGACTGCACAACTACAGCTACAGCAGTACATATTAAGAACTGTAGTTGACAGGGATTAATCAGTAAGATTAGTACTAAACAATTTTGATGCAATTTCTCAAATATTGAACTAGAAGGATACACTGGTCTGGAAAATCCAGGAACAGTGGATTTGAGTGGAATGCACTCAAGCATGGCGGGGGGGAACAGGAACTGTGAAGTCACAGTGTTCCAAACAAACAATTTTAGCAAAAGTACATTTTCTAATTGCTTATTCATTCTAATAAACCTATAGCTTTGACATAAAACTGAAAACAACTGATTCTTTGCAAGACTTTTTCCAGTGCTGAATAAATATCTGATGTTAACACATCTAAGCTGGAAACGAGACTGCTATACACAGCTTGCAGTTCATTGTTCCAAGTGTGTTTAGACAAAACCATGAGGAGTAAAGATACAGAAAATTTAGAAAATCATCTTCATGAAGCTTTCGTATTTTCTACCATGGTATTTGCAATTCTAACCTGTATTCCTTGGAAACAGATAGCATCTATTAAGCATTTCCATTTCCAAGGAAAAGGTATTTTCAATTCTGTCAATCCTAAAGCTTCAGTTCTCATAATACATAGCTGTCCCTCCACTGGACAAAAAAAAAAAAATTAATTGCAGTGTCTCATAAAAGCAGCAACTGAGGATAGAAGGTACATGAAAATTAAACAACTTAGAACTCAGAAATAAATGGAAATTTAAGAGCAAGTTTTTGATAAAACATAGTAAGTACCTCAAAGTACAAAATGCTAATTTCAGCAATATTTCTAAATAATTAAAATAAATATTCACAGTCAAACCTATTCTGTAACTGTGCCTATACATATATGCTATTAGGTTGTCAACAAAGTGTGACCACAATAAACTTAATTTAAAATGAAGATGAAAATGGAATTAGCTGTTACATATTCAATTACTTAACTCCATTATTATTTCTTTGTTGAAATAACTACTTGACAAATTTATGTTGCAAACTTTTGTGCATGCACTTTATAGAGTTCACTGCAACTCACTTCAAACACAGGAATTTAATGAGGCCATGGTTTAATAGCACATCAAGTCCAGCTTTGGGCTCTTAGCATCTGATCACAAAAAAGAAATACTAGAGACATGTGATGAAAAGTGCTGCTCCAGTATAAATTCACCGTTAGTCTAGATAAATTCAAAATCTTTTGACAGATTAACTTAATACCAGCAGGTACTACAGCAAATCAGGTACTATCTGTCCTCCTGAAGCCAAAGTCAACATAGAGCCATTATGAAAGTATAAAGCCAGCATCTATACCCTAGCAGGCTCTGAGTAGTTCAACAGAAATGTGACTATTTTTTGAGTTCAGATTTCCTTCCTGAATCACTGTAACTTTCATTCCTATCAGATGCTGCGTGAAATACATAAGCAATTATATTATCATCAATTACAGGAAGCCCATGTGCACACAATTTTATGAACAACATTTATCTACAAATGCAGACCAGCAGTTTCTTTCCTTCAGGAGAAAATAAAATCATAGGTGAGTATATGAACCTTCAGTTTCTCATACTGAAACACCCTTGATGCTAATTACTACTTAAATAGTGAGCAATAAAACCCTGAAAGAAATAAAGAATAATCATCAAACTAAAAATTAAAACCAAAATAAATAAAGAATGAAAATCTATTTTATTCATTCACCTTTGAAATAATTACTTGCATATTTAACAAACCTATCAGAATAAGATCAAAGGACATAATTTATCATAATTTCTCCTAAGCAATAGTGAAGCGGGTCACTAGATATCCTCCATATGTGAGGTGTATTCATAAGCACAGTGACCATGAATGATGACTTGTCCTAGAGTTTCAAGCTGTCTGAAATCAGTAAACTGTTTCAGAAATTATGTTAAGCTAGTATACTACTATAATTTCAACATCTATTTTTAGCCCCTTAGTAACACCTGAGTAATTTGAATTATGGTCTTAAACTTATATACTTGGATCCAAGTCTGCTCTTAGTAACTGGTGCAATATCATTAAATCAGCATAAAAGTAAAATATGACACACTGCCTGCTATTTGAATTGTCAGGTCACCAGGACTCTGGCATAGAGAGAACTACTGTATGAAGAGGAATATACATATACTGTCTCCCTGTGAAGTGACCAGGACAGTCCTCTGTAAGAACACCTCAGGAATATCTAAGTATCTTTTATGAGGTGGAATACCATCAGCAAATGACAGAAAGAAGTCATTCCCAAAGATTTTCCTGGGCTTTGTTTGGCTTTCAAGGGCCAATGAAGTAGATAGAAGACTACCGCAAATTACCATCACAGTTGCAATGGACACACTGCACAGACATTCTGTTCCCAGTCGCTAAATCAGACAAATAATTTCTATTCTCTTTATTCCCAGTTCAGTTTATACTTTCAATTCCACGATTCACCCTTGAAACAGCAAGTTCCTTCCTCACATTCATCTTGCCCTCACAGCATTACTTGACCTTCCAGGATAATGTAAACCATATTCACTTTCCCCATTTTTGAGGTCATGACAAATATCCCTTACATGCTTATAAAGCCAAACTAACATATAATCTCACTCCAGTGTCTACTTCAACCAGTGTTTCTTCCAGTACACCTTACAATTAATTGATCTCATTTATAACTATTTCTGCTTCCATGCTCAGAAGCTTCTTCCTTTACAGATATTGTCCATTATTTGCACTGTAGTACATTTATATCACCTCTTCTTTCAGTTTTAAGTAAAATAGCTATTTCCCTCAAAAAAGCCATGTTTGTATAAAGTGGGATAGTGCATTTGCATATAAAATTGCAAGCAGGTTTTAATGACTTTCAAAATAAGAACTGGTAATTTGTATTTTGTACAAGACTGATTGTTGCTTTTTCTTGTCTGTTTTAGTAAAACTAATACTAAAATACAAAAAATTGAATATCTTAACAGCAATCCAAATTAAGCTTTCATCTTCACAAGTATCAAGAAGTCTTTCATGCAACTAATATTTCAACTTAAGTTTCAAAAGCCTTCTGTTGCTTAACACAGTTCTGTATTTTGAATCCTGCAAAAATCAACCTTCTATGAACTACATAATTCACAAAGTATGATATCTAAATATAATCTTGTATAAAAGATAGTCTTGCATTTTCCATGAGAACCTACGTGTATTTGAAACTTTAGTGTACAGCTATCATTAGTTACAATGAGTAGTTCATTTTCACCATATAGGATATTCCACACCTTATAAAAAATAAGTGGTTGGTGACAAGTTTTTTTCTAATGAGCTGGCTCTAGCTTTCCCAAAAAGCGGTGATTAGCAAGAGCAAAATACAGACAGGTTTCTTGGCTCAAAGAAGCTTGAAAGAATTGCCCTTTATATCATAAATGACACAATAGCTACTGAGACAAGGGGAGAAATAAAACCAGGAGCTGATTCCCAGTCACTTAACCATTAATCTCACTTTCTCCTTCAGTAAAGCCAAAGAAGTCTCTCTTTAGAATCACTGACAGAGGATAAAAAAGATAAATGTTCAAAAACTGCAAATGAGAATCCTTTAGAAAATATGGAGAAACACAAAAAGAAGAGGATGCAATGTAAGCAAAGCAACCTATCTTAGTGACAACAAAACTCTGGGCACAAAGCAGTAGTTATGAAAGTGTCTTGGAAGCAAGAAGTAGCAACCATTTATAAAAGCCAACAAATTGTCTGTATAAGACCCATTAGAAATTTAAAAAGAAACAGAAAGAAGCAAAGGGAATTCCAAAAGAAAACACTACATCAATGATGGTGAGAGCAAGGAACTTTGTTTCTTTAATTTCAGCCATTTAGGCTTTCACGAAACACATGAAACACTGTAGCACAGTATTTTACATAGTCATAGCAACTTTATGTTTATGTTCTGCAAGTATAATAAATATATATTTGAATGTGTCTCTCTCATTGTTTAGGAATCGCCACATAAGGATATGGACCCTCTATGTGTATATCTCTATATAATTATTTTATCTTTTTTTATCGAGGTCAGTTCTGTGGATCGTGCCTGCACAACTAACAGCTACTTCCATTGTAGAATGTAAACGCAAATATAAACAGAACACAGAAGATCATTCCTCAAGAGTCAAGTTCCCTATCTGATGAAATCAGGAATTTCTGCTACACTAGCATATTTTAGTCACTGTCTTTTCCTTTCCTAGCTCCTCATATATTTCTGAATAAAGAGAGGTTCAATAAAACAGCATCCATTTCTCTTACCGGAGTGAGTGCTCCTTCTGCTTGAGCCTCCATAGGACTTGTAGGGGTGGCTGCAAGAAGCTGTCCAGCAGCTCCAGAGAGAAGGTCCAATTTATCTGTAAGCTGTTCAGAAGCAGCAGGATGACACTCCATGGTGAGAACAAAATCCACCCCTGAGGTTTGGTTTTTGGCATGGACACCATTTCCTGCCCAACCACCCTGTCCAGGTTTTTCTTCTGGAGGTGACTCCTCTAGAACTTGTAGTACCTCTGGTTCCTCATCTGAGGGACTTCCAGTTATTTTGTGCCCTAAAGCCTCATTTGTCCTGAAGTCTTGCAAGTCCCGTTCCTTATCAATTATCACCCATTCCTTAGAATCAACCTCCTGCCTGCAGGAGCTTAAGTTGACAGCTACAAATCCATTGCTAATAACACCATCAACATGTTCTGGGGAACTAGCTGACACAGGCTTTGAAGCATCTGGAAGATATTCTTCATCATAGTGCCAAACATGGTCTATCCGGGCAGCCACAGGAGCAGGAATGGGTGTTTTCGGAGAAAGAGGAGGAACAGCAGCAACAGGAGTCTCTGCCGCAGTATTCAAGTCTTTCTGCATCTTCCCCAAACTTAAGAAAAGAAATTAGTATCTGAATTAGTTAAGAATTAAACAGACCATGTAAGCTACTTTTGATTTTTTTTTCAGTAGAGGAAAACTAGATTTATATAAAAAAAATTGTTGCCATATTTTGGAATAAACTACAATGGATGAAAGATCCACAATTTGAGACAAATATCTCTGATGTCAAATAAAAATGGGAGGACAGTCTTAGAAATCTGTACATATTCTAAGTGTAATTGCAGTGTATCTTATTGTAAATCTAATTACCAGAAGAGAAAACAGTGAGTGGATACCAGCTCCTTCTCCTCTCATTCTTTCTACACATCAGAAAATTGATTGAATGTGGTCTTGTAAATCTTTCTCTTCTCTACCATTAAATTCTATTTTAAGACCTCTGTCTTCTACCAAGACTTTTTTACACTGGTGCAACACCTTTGGGCATAACTAAACCTGCTGCATGCAGGTAGATTTCTGACTTCATAACTCCACTTCTGCCCTTCTCATGTCATGTAATCCAATCCCACGTTACCTCTACTGAGCACCTGATGTCATCATTCTAATTTAGGACAAATTGTGCTGACTGTCAAGAGTATCCCATTGAAGAGAAAGGTAATAAACATCAGGGTTACACCAGCAGGTCTTGAAATAAAAAATTCTCAAGTGTGGCAGTCTGATTTTAACTCTATACTAGCTCTAACCTTTTTTTTAAAGAAGCTGCCAAGTGGTGAAATCCATTAACTGAGCAATATCATGAACATAGAAAATACTCTGCTGTAGCTTGCATAAGCAGAACTCAGCAGCTCCATTCCTGGTTTTCAAACAGCAGAGGAAAGACTGTAGTATCTAAACTACATACCCTGAAAAGATACAAGCATAAGAAGAATAAAATAATTTCTTTACCAGGTCTCAAGAAATTTATCTGTGTCTGGCTTTGACTCCAATGTCAGACGCTTCTCCAGGTCAAAGCTGTGAATTGAACGTAACTTTCGCACCAGTGGGACATCTCTGTCTAGCTGGGTGGTCTCTGAGCGAACACGAATTGGAGAACCAAGGCTTGGTGCATTAAGCATTCCATTCACTGGCCCATGGCTGTTTTCTTCCTCTGTGGCAGCCTGTGCAGTAAGTAAAATAAACATGTAACTCACTAGGAGCAGCTAAATAGAGGAAGACAAGGTACTATATGGTAAATGTAGTATATATAGCACATGTTCCAAAGGGCTGGAACACCCCTCCTAAGAGGACAGGCTGAGAGAACTGGGGTGGTTCAGCCTGGAGAAAAGAAGACTCTGGGGAAACCTTCTCACGACCTTCCCATATCTGAAGGGGGTCTACAAGAAAGTTGGGGAGGGACTTTTAACAAGGGCTTGTAGTGATAGGACGAGGGGTAACGACTTCAAACTAGAAGAGGGTAGACAGTGATGCTCCATCGCTGGATGTGTTCAAGGCCAGGCTGGATGGGGCTTTGAGCAACCTGGTCTAATGGGAGGTGTCCCTGCCCATGGCAAGGGGGGTTGGAACTAGATGATCTTGAAGGTCCCTTCCAACCCAAACCACTCTATGATTCTATCAATACCACCCAGATTTTTAGCCTGTGATAAGCCAATTGGAATTTGGAATGGTCCTTAAGTTCATGACAAAGTTGAGGTAGTTTAGATATACTCTTCAGCATGAACCTGCAACAGACAAAATACTAGTAATACACTAGTTCTGAGTAGGTCTGAGAACAGGAGTGTCAAAAACCCAGTAATACACTTAAATTTACTCTGATATTTCACACCCATCTCTGAAATTTTCTTCAATAATAGTCTGAAACCTGGAACTTGGCAGCATCTTCAGTCTGCCTTACAGTTAATTGCTCTTATTAAAGATAAGTTGGCTTCCAAGCTGAGTTTATGATTCTCTGTTACACACTAAATCTACTAGATATTTCTGTGACTTAGAACTGTGTTTTAGTTCAACTGCCTTCTATCTTGTATACTAATGGGACGTGACTTAGATTTGGGAAATCATGATCATCCTTAGTTTCAACAGGTCTAACTACTAGAAATGGCCTTTGCTTAAACCAGAACAAATCTCCTTTCTCCCTCTTTGGTAAAAAAACCAAACACACACTTTTGAAAATATGCGACATGCGTTATTCTTTTATGCAATAAATTTTTTTTCCTAGTAAACAAGAAGTAACCACCTTAAAATTAGGGAGCTCTCCTAGCTAAAGAACATTTCAGTACCTGATCCCTCTTCATGTTCAAAACATTTTTATATCAAGAACAGGCCTTATTTACGTACATTTGTACTAAATGTTGTGATTGTGAGCAAGGGAGACAGGAATCACTTCTCAGAGACCACTTTTCAAAATTAAGCAGCATTCTCTTACATGAATAAACTGGAAAGAATCTCAGATTATCAGCAATCCACCATTCATAAAGACCTGATAAAGTGAACAAGCTTGTCTGCCAGCTCCAGTATGTAAACTGCTGTAATAAAATGTGTTAGCTCTACCATAAATCTTGGTTTTCTTGGACCATTCTGTCTAATCAGTATCAGTCAGTCTGTGTTATGATTTATATCTTATGTGCACTATGAGGACGAGAAAACTGTTCAAAGCCTGTCTTCACAATGCAGATTTCTAAGTACCTTACAGATCCCGAGTTTTATTTTGTTCCTGTTTGCATCCATTTCTTCCCAAACATCTTTTTCCTGAGGACGCTGATGTCCAGGGGACCCAGGTAGTTTCTCTGGTGAGACTCCAACTGGAATACCATTCTCTCCATCACTGAGCTGTTCATCAGGAAAGACTTCATCTGTGTTTTCTCGCAGCAAGTCTCCTGGGATAGGAGTGGCATTGGCAATTCTAAAAAAGTAGTAGAGGAAAAAAGAAAAAGGAAACTTAGAAAGGGTAAACATTTTGAGACTCTAATGTGTTTCTTGAAATTCTTTTCTACTCTAAATTATTTTATACTCAAAAGAAAGAAATAAACAAGAAATTACAAGCCAAATCATGTTTCTGTAGAAAACTAAATCTTGGAAATTATTTAATATGAACCCCACTATTTCATGGCTTTCACAATTTATGTGTCTTAAATTTAGTCATATAACAAAAGGTGTAAATAAAAAACAATCACTTAAAAGCAGGGTTTTTTAAATGTTTTCAAACCAACTTCTGAGAAAATTTGTTAGAGATTGTGTCCAGGCTCAACTCTGTTTCCGACTCCTCTTTTTCTATTAAAAAAAAAAAAAAAAAGAAAAAAGGCTACTTCCATAATCTCATTTCCTTTTCCTCAAAATTTGGTAGAATAACAAAATATACTGTGTGAGGAAGAGTATCAGCAAACTAAATGCAGTTTTATCAAAGTGCTTTTTTGGTCCAATTATTGATAATCAAAGCATAAGCATAATGCTAACAAGACATTACATTTTAATTAAAGTTTTGTAGTTCCATTGGCATGGGGCTAAACAGGGCTAAGGCTTAGCTCAGTATCTGACACTGAAGCAATGCTATTCCTAAAAAAGGAATGATCGATTAAAAGTCAGTCCTCTACAGCCACCATAATTGTTTAATGCAGCCAAGACTACCAGTAACTCCAGTGTGATGCTTAGCTTGATAATGGGAGTGAATCATATGCAAAATCCCTGCCCACTTCTGTGTGTTCAACAGTGGGCTTACACTGTGTAATACTAATACACCTGTGTAATAGTAACACCAGTTAGTGTCAAGACTAACATTTATTTTAACACCTTTTTTTTTTTTTTCCCCCATTACCTTGACATACTCTGAATTCAATACATTCTATGTGAAATACTGGCATTTTTCAGCCTCACTACACTGACAAAACTCTCATGTTGCAACTTTCATGACTCTTACGATAAAAAGTTGATCTATTCAAGGCCTAGAAGAGGCACAAAATCTTCCTCTTCACCCATAAACACCTCTTGTATTCTCCAATCCCCTGGCATGAGGCTGGATATTATTAAACATCACATCTCGTCCAACTTAATTACAAAAGGTATCCAAAGTGACAGTAACTATTATTTCAAACACGACCAAACTCTATTTCCAAATTTCCTATAAAGATCCATTCATTTTTTAAAGTTATAAAGGAATTGAAGATAGTAGTTTATTCCAAGCTTACAGAAAACAGAGGGTTTATTTCCAGGCAGTTAAATTCAGGACACATCATTTAGTTTCACAAAATATGATGTAGCAAAGGATGGCCTAATAAATTTGCATCCAACTTCCTGAGCTATTTTTTATTGCTCTAAATTTAGGACTGCAGTGTTCATCTTCCAGGATAGTATAAACAGGAACCCTAAAAAGGGTAAATAGTTCAAATGCTCCAAAGCCTCCATTCCTCTATTTACTCAACATCCTGTAGAAAAAAAACCCTAAATTATGGAGATAATTTCTCTTTTTAAGTGACCACAATGTGTATACATACCCAATTGCAGCCGGAGTAAGACGAGTGTGTAACTGAGGTGTGGTTGAAGTTGTTGTCGTTGTCAGAGAACCATCAGTTCCACTCTTCTCCCAGTCAAAAGGGTCACTTTCAATAACAACAAATGTCTTCATGCTGTTGTCAAACACAGACATGAGAAGCTAAAATGAAGGAAAAAAAGTTAATAAGCTTAATTTTTGTCTAGGAGACCAAGCAATTAAGAAATACCCTCCTGGAAGGCACACTGTTCTTTATATTAACCATTTCTCATTTTCCAAGCTTTCAAAGTCAAGATATGCAAAATTCTGGTTTATTAAAAGAAAAGAACAAAACCAAAAAACAACAACAAAATATATCATTGCTTTTATCAGTAAAGAAAGGCAAAGATATACCATAGGCTTCCATAAGAAGACAGAAAGACAAACACAGAAGCATGACTACATTGCTGCAGGTAGGGAAGGATTTGCTAATTCATATATTACTATCATTTAGAAGCACGTATCATTTGCTTTAGCTAATGTTGACATTCATCCCACAGGAATGTCATACTGGAAGCTTTCCACCCTCATTTTATGCTATGAAAAAGCATCTAGAACAATTTGTGTCCATGACAGAGAGAGAAATTGCTTCTACTTTTCCTCTCCCTGTGAAGAAACCGTGCCATTCTAGTCCCTGGTGGGAATGCTGGGTCCATATCACATCTCTTACTCTGTAACCCTTTTTTTTTTTTTTTTTTTTTTTTTTTTTTTTTTCTTTCTTTAATTAAAAAAAATTTTTTTTTTTCTTTTTTTTCCCTCTTTGTTTCTGTTTTTTTTCCCTCTTGT
>JANHGN010010332.1:0-15236 GCA_024605025.1 Megaceryle maxima | reverse complement strand
CTTTCTTATATCTAGCTTAAATCAACCTTCTTTTAGCCTAAAACCACCACCGCCTGTCCTGTCAGGCCCTACTGGCCCAGACTGTCCCCATCTTTCTTATAGGCCCCCTTTCAGTACTGAAATGCTGCAATAAGGTCTCTCCTGAGCCTCCTGTTCTCCAGGCTGAACAATGCCAACTCTCTCAGCCTTTCTACAAAGGACAGGTGTTCCAGCCCTCTGATCATTTTTGTAGACATTCTCTGAACCCTCTCCAACAGGAACATGTCTTTCTTATGCTAAGAACTTCAGAACTGGATGCAGTACTCCAGATGGGGTGTCCTGCAATTCTTTCATCCCTGAAGATTTATGTAAAACCCTCAAGAAGTCAATCAAGGGTCTTTATTTCCACTCATAGGTTTGGAGAAGACCTTATGTCTCTCAGAAAATTCTTGCCTGTGAAGAATTCAATCCTTATTTGTCTACAGTGGAGGGTACAGACCATTCAATATGGAATTTAAGCAGCGAGGCATATCATGAGGTGACCTGTGCCTTTCATTCCCATTTTCCTTATGATTTCCTGTGTTCAACAGTTCTCTTGACAGCTCATGATTTGTTCCTGATCTTAGAACAGAGATTTCTTGTAGAAAAAAAGTTCTAAAATTATAAATGTCATAGATTTGAAAATGCAAATAAATATCATTGTTAGTTCAGTTTCAGTAGGCCTTTAGTTCCATTCAAGGCATGAAAACAACACCTGAGGTATGCCAAGTCTAATATTAGAATATTTTGCTATGGATTCAGACTAAACACCTGATATTTACTTTATTTTCAGGACATGCTTGCACAACATGTGTCAAAACATGCCTAGCACTTAGATTAGATCGTGTGATATTTTCCTCTGGACAGCTGCTCTGCACTGGGCAAAATCCACAAAAACTAAATGTCATGTAGCCAAGAAATCATCTTAAAAGGATTTTTAAATGTTTAAAAGGGAACAGAGTGCACAGTCAGCAAGTTTGCTAATGATACAAAGCTGGGAGGAGTGGCTGACACACCAGAAGGCTTGTGCTGCCATTCAGTGAGACCTTGACAGGCTGGAGAGCTGGGTGGGAAGAAATTTAATGAAATATAACAAAGGCAACTGTAGAGTCTTGCATATGGGAAAGAACAACACCAGGTAGCAGTATAGGCTGAGGACTCACCTGTTGGAAAGCAGCACAGGGGAAAGAGACCTGGGTGTCCTGGTGGACAGCAGGAGACCATGAGGCAGCAATGTGCCTTTGTGGCCAAGATGGCCAATGGCATCCTTGGGTGTATTAGAAGGGGTGTGGTTAGTAGGTCGAGAGAGGTTCTCCTCTCCCTTTACTCTGCCCTGGTGAGGCTGCATCTGGAATATTGTGCTCAGTTCTGAGCCCCTCAGTTCAAGAAGGACAGGGAACTGCTTGAAAGAGTCTAGCACAGAGCCACAAAGATGATTAAGGCAGTGAAACATCTCCCTTATTAGGAAAGGCTGAGGAAGCTGGGTCTCGTTAGCTTGGAGGAGACTGAGGGATGACCACATAAATGTTTATAAATATGTAAAAGGTGAGTGTCAGGAGGATGGAGCCAGGCTGTTCTCAGTGATGCCCAATGACAGGACAAGGGGCAACGGATGCAACCTCGAACATAGGAGGTTCCATGTAAACATGAGAAACTTTTTCATGGTGAGGGTGACAGAGCACAGGAACAGGCTACCCAGAGAGGATGCAGAGACATTCAAAACCCACATGGATACATTTCTGTGTGACCTGATCTAGGTGATCCTTTTCTGGCAGGGGGGGTGAACTAGATGGCCTTGTGAGGTCCATTCCAACCCTGAACATTCTGTGATTCTGTGTGAATTATGGACTAAAATTCTTATGATAAATTTATGGAGTTCCAAAGTCTCTATGGTGAAGTATCTGTTACGTAGTATGGTGAAGGTTGGTGTGGATTTTCAAAGAATGAATCATAGAATGCCTTGGGTTGGAAGAAACCTCTAAAGGTCATCTAGTCCAACCTTCTGTAGTAAGCAGGGACATCAACTAGATCAGGTTGCTCAGAGCCCCATCAAGCCTGAACTTGAATGTGTCCAGGGATGGGGCCTCCACCACCTCCTTGAGAAACCTATTCCAGTGTTCCACCACCCTCATAGTAAAGAACTGCTTCCTAATGTCTAACCTAAATCTACCCTTTTCTAGTTTAAAACCACCACCCCTCATCCTATCACTACATGCCTTTGTAAACAATCCCTCCCCAGCTTTCTTGTAGGCCCTCTTCAGGTACTGGAAGGTCTCCCTTCTCTTCTCCAGGCTGAATTGACCCAAGTCCCTCAGCCTGTCTTTGTAGGAAAGGTTTTCCAGACCTCTCATCATTTTTATGGCCCTCCTCTGGATGCAATCCAACAGATCCATATCCTTCCTGTGCTGAGGGCTCCAGAGCTGGACACAGTACTCCAGGTGAGGTCTCACAAGAACAGAGCAGAGCAGGATAGAGGGACAGGATCACCTCTCTTGATCTGTCAGCCACACTTCTTTTGATGCAGCCCAGGATGTGATTGGTCTTCTGGGCTGCAAGTTCTCATAGTTGGCTGATGTCCAGGTTCTCATCCACCAGAATCCCAAAGTCCTTTTCCACAAGTCTGCTTTCTATCTCCCCAACCTACAGCCTGTATTGATAATTAGGGTTGTTCTGACCCAAGTGCAAGACCCTGCACTTGGTCTTGTCGAACCTCATGAGGTTCACCTGGGTCCACCTCTTCAGCTTGTCTAGGACCCTCTGGATGACATCTTATCCTTCTGGTATATTGACGACACCGCTCAGTTTGGTGTTGTCTTCAAACTTGCTGATGGTGCACTCCATGCTGCTGTCTGTGTCATTGATAAAAATATTGCTACCCTCTGGATATGATCAACCAGACAATTCCTTATCCATTGAACAGTCTACCCATCAAATCCATACCTCTCCAACTTGGCAGGGAGGATGTTGTGGGGGACTGTGTCAAAGGCCTTGCAGAAGTCCAGAGAGATGACATTCATAGCTCCACTGATATAGTCACTCCATTGTAGAAAGCCACTACAGGTCAGGCAGAACTTTCCCTTAGTGAAGCCACGCTGGCTGTCTCTGATCACCTCCCTGTCCTCCATGTGCCTTATCAGAGCTTCTAGGAGAATCTACTCCATGATCTTCCCAGGCACAGAGGTGAGGCTGACAGGTTGGTAGTTCCCAGGGTCCCCCTTTCTACCCTTTTTAAAAATAGATGTAATGTCTCCCTTCTTCCAGTCACCAGGGACTTCACCTGACTGCCAGGACTTTTCAAATATGATGGAGAGGGGATTGGCAACTATATCAGCCAATTCCCTCAGGACTCTGGGATGAATCTCATCTGGTCCCAGAGGCTTATGTATGCTTGGGTTCCACAGGTGGTCGCAAACCTGATCTTCACTTACAGTGGGAGGGACTGTCTACCTGGTCCCCTCCTTGTGGCCTTTTAACTTGGGAGATGTGGGGAGAGAGGTTGCCAGTGAAGACCAAGGGGAAAATGTGGCTGAGAAACTCAGCCTTCTCTTCATCTGTTGTTACCAGCTTGCCATTATTGCTAATCAGGGTGGTACATTTTTCTTTACCTTCCTTTTCTTGTTGACCTATCTGCAGAATCCCTTTGTCTTATTATTAACATCCCTTGCCAAGCTCAGTTCCAGCCATGCCCTGGCCTTCTTGACCTCATTCCTACACAACTGGGTAACATCTCTGTACTCTTCCCAAGACA
This sequence comes from Megaceryle maxima, assembly GCA_024605025.1. Classification (NCBI taxonomy): domain Eukaryota; kingdom Metazoa; phylum Chordata; class Aves; order Coraciiformes; family Cerylidae; genus Megaceryle; species Megaceryle maxima. The sequence continues at coordinate 11,470 of JANHGN010010332.1, read as the reverse complement.
CCCATCCTTTCTTCCACAGCCTGTGCAGCTCCTTCTTGCCTCTTAGTTTGACCAGCAGGGCTCAACTCAGCCATTCTGGTCTCATCCCTTCCTTGCTTGATTACTTACACCTGGAGATCAAGAGCTCTTGTGCTCTATGGAAAGTGTTCTTAAAGATCTGCCAGGTGTGTTCTGCTCCCTTCTCCCTGGGGGCCATTTCCCAGTATGTCCTACTGGCTAACCAAGAAGCTGGAATTTTGCTTTCCTGAAATTCAGGGTCTGGACTATACCCCTTGTTTGATTTGTGTCCCTTAGTACTGTGAATTCTACCAGTCCATGATCACTGCAGCCCAGGCTGTCTTCAATCTTGAGATCCCTGATGAGTTCACGTGCACTGGTGACCAGTTTGGTTGGGGGGGTCTATTTCTTGTCCTAAGAAGTTAACTTTGATGCACTCCAGGAGCCTCCTGGATTGCCTATTGATTGCTGTGCTACTTTTCCAACAAATGCTGGGGTAGTTGAAGTCCCCCAGCAGGAAAAGAGCCTGTGAGCTTGATGCCTTCTAAAGCTGGAGTAAGAATGCTTCATCAGCAGTCTCCCCTAGATCAGGTGGCCTGTAGTAGACTCTGACCACAGAGTTCCTCTTGTTGCCTTGATCATTAATTCCTACCCATAAGATTTCAACTTGCTTGTACCTATTCTTTAGAGACATCTCTTCACACTCTATCCATTTCTTAACATAGAGACACCTCCACTCCTCCTTTTCCTCCTGTCCCTTCTAATCAACTTGTAGCAATCGATAGCCGCACTCCAGTCATAGGATTCATCCCACCAGGTTTCAGTAATGGCCATTATGTCATAGTCTTCCAGCAGCACAGTATCTTCCAACTCCTCCTATTTGTTTCCCATGCTGCGTGTGGTTGTACAGAGGCACTTCAGCTGGGCAGTCAGCCATGTCACCTTCTTAAAGAAGCACCCTTAATTCCCTTAAGGTGTTTCCCTGTTGGTTCTTCCTACCTCAGGAGCCCCTGGCTCCTCTCTGTGAGACTTGGGCTGTGTTGAGCATGCCTCAGGGCAACAGGTTGAAGACCCTCACTAGCTCCCCATCCCACTAATGCTGGTATGTCACCCCATAGCTTGTCACAGACAAGGCTGATATTATTATCTCCCTCCCTCCCTCTCCACATCTATTTTGTCATTTGCATGGGTGTTAAAAGCAAGATTTACTTGGATATAATAGATCTATATGAGTGGCTGGTCGATATGACATAAACCAGTTATTGCACAGGCGTAGTTGTTGCTTCATAGAATTCACAGTACTTTGCCTTGTAAGTGTGCCTGTACAGCTTCAGCTCTCCTAGGATATTTCCAGTAATGTACTAAAGTGAACATAGATTGACTATTACAGAAACATATTCACTATGAATAATTGAAAGATGAGGTAAGAAAATGCACAGTAACATGCAGGCTTTTGTTTACCAAAATCAAATTCTTAATCTGTGTTGAGCTTTACAATTTATTTTACAATTTATATGCTTTTTCATTTTTTTTATGAACAATAAAGCAACTTTTGTGAGCAATATATTTGTTCCTGTACTATTTTGATAACAACCTGTTCATGTGGCATTATTTGAATACATTAGATCATAATTCAGATTATATTCTGGGCTTGAAACCTTTGAATAAATGCTATTTTCACTTACAAAATAGGATTCAATAGTAGTAGGAAACCTGACATTGCTATATAATGTATTTTCAGTGTATGACTCGCCGTCCTCCCATTGCTGATCCAGTGCAGTAATTTATGTATATTTGAAAGCTTGCTTATTAATTAATCTTTTCACAGTTTTTCTAATTTTTTTTAGTGGTAGAATAAATCTAACTTCTCATACAAAGGATGTTGTGACAATCCCAAACCATATTTAATTAGACCTCAGCATGCAGCTTAAGAAGGCATCTGTTTTCATGAAGCATGATTATTCCTGTTTGTGCTCTTTCTTTTTTTTTTTTTTTTGGTGCGTTTTCTTTAATAAGAAATAAATTCATTAAAATAAGTGAATAATAGTGCTCTAAATAAATAAAAAGATAAAAAGCAGATGTTAAGGCTGTCCTAATGCTGCAGAAAGTTGCTTGCTTCTTGTTGCTTGCAGAATCTCAGATTATCACTTCAGTGTAGCTCCATTATGCCAATGTAGGTAAATCAGTCTCTGTACTGCATGGGGACAGAAAGGCAAAGCTGAAACAATACTAAAAGGATTTTATTCTCAAATTTCTGTTGAATACAAACCTCCTCTGGTGAAGATTTTTTTGGATACTTCTTAGCACTAAAAATGAAAAAAAAAACAAACAACCAACCAATCAAACAAACAAAACAAAATACAAGGCTTAAGAGCAAAATTTCACAATGCTGTTTGCTTTCAATAGTAGAATGGGCAGAGCGGAGCCGTGCTTGCTGACTTTACAGTCTGTTTCTCTTTCCCTTCCCAGGGGCTCTAAACCATTCCAGGTCTTTATCATCAGTTCTTTTGGTGAAAAACAGTTATTATAGAGAGTAACAGGAAAATGACCAAATATCACTTTAACATAGATAAAAATCCTGGCCAAAGAACCTGAATACCTATTATAACTAGAAAGTCAATATTTAGCTTATATGCTTTTTGATAACATATACTGCTTGCTGGACACCAACTAATGAATCTTAGTCTTTAATAGGTCTGGTGTTTGAGGAAAGTAGGAAAATAGGGTGGGTGCTATCCTAATGTCCGTTTTTCCCACCACCATTTTTTTCCTGCATCTTCAATGCAAAAGATGGATTATTTTTATGTAGCTGTTTTATCCTTCACTAGTCTTCCACTCCTCTGGCAGCAAAAGCTGACAAATTGAGTCCTTACCTTTGCATAAAGGGAAGCATCTGAGATGAAAGGGAGAGCAGAAACCCTAGCTGCTGGAACAGGCTTTGATGAATGTGAAGAGTCATTGCAAAGTAGACTAGCAAGAAAAATCCAAGCCCCAGTCAGGTCACAAGGCAAAGGTATTTACTTGAGTCTCACAGAAACTCTCTTTCTTTGCTTCTCTAATACACTTCACAGAAATAGGGTTTCATGGCCCAGTATTTCCAGGCCATGCAGACGATTTCTTAGTGGTTCCCCACCCCCCAGGCAATGTTCCCTTATACCTGTTATACACATGGAGAGGCCATTAACTGCATTTTTCAAAACTTAATGGTTTCACAAGGTTGCAGAAAATGCTACCCTGTGATAATAACCTCAGCTTCTTACTGATGGTGAATTCTGTAAGTGAATTTTTCTTTCCTCCCGAGTAGGTATAGCTGTCAGGTTTTTGTATCTCACTTTAGCCACAAAATGGATTTATCAGCCTGTGACAGATAGTTTTCTCTGCAGATAATAGTACCTTATATTTTGCCAAGTGGAAAAAAGTGGAGACTAGGGATTAGCGTGGGGGTTATGGACAATAGCCCTGCAGTTAAAACTGGCACATTAATATTGTAGTGAACAAGGCTTGGCTTTATCAGTTCCAGGATCTGTGTTTTTTCCTACTGAGGCTTTCTAGAATCTCTTGGTTTTCATGCCTGACAAATGGAGTCCTGCTCTCCAATACATGTTACTAATCATGAGGTAGATCTTTACAAAACTATGGTCATTAAAATAGAGTGTCTTCAGTTCTCCTGGTCCCACCAGGCTGAGTCACAGTCCCATTAGTGAAAGCGAATTTTAAATATAAGATCTGTTTCCCTCACAGCTAAATAGTATGCCAGTAGCCTACAGTACAAAAAGCATTGAAATGTTCCTGTCTGTGGGAACAAAAACAGGCCTAGTGACTTTGCTGTGTGCTGGTGTCTCACCACAGCCATTCTGATGGTAGAAATTTTGTGTGCTAAAAAAAATTAATTTGGGTTGTTGGTTTTGTTTTTTGTGTTTTTTAATAATCGAGTGAAATAATAATTACTTTGGGCGTATTTCAGAGGAAATTATTGCCAGTCCCATTCTGATTGTACTAATATAGTGGAACTGTAATCCACATGTGGATCTTTGTATCCTGAAATAAATGGATTTTTTTTTAATCAATTAATCATTTTTTAATCAATTAAACTAAATTGCAAAGATGTGATAGAGATGAATGTAAATCAGTCACCCTTACGTGTACTGAAATAAGAGCATGGTATTAGTCCAAACTCACACCACTAGAAAATCAGAATAATATAAGGTAAAGAACTCCCAAATCTGTACTGCTACAGCACACTGGCTCTTCAGTCCAGCAGCTGCACTGTTCATATGCACACACCATGGTGGATGTAGCATTGATTTTTAAAACAGATCATTATTATAACCTTATACCCATACACATTCACCCACTAAGCACAGTGCAGATATAATCAGATGACTAAGTTATGTCAACAGGAACTGAAAAGTGCTAAAATTGCAATGTCTTGGGGTTTTTTGTTTACCACCCACTTCATGTATTTCAAGTCTGAAAATAAATGTTTATACAGATATTTGCTTATTAAAAAATGAGGATGGCATGGAACAGAGTGAGCAATCATACAGGAATCAAGAGTGAGCAATTTATGTAGACATTGAACAGAAACTGGTGAGGGAATAAGGACAAATACAAATCTGGACTACCTGGTAGTTCTTAGTTTCTTGTTTGCCTGGTAATTTGATGACAATATGCTGCACTTTACCAAAGGGCATCACAGAGCCACATTCAGCTCTCCAATAAGCCTTTCTACAACACTGACAAAATGAGCAATTATGGACAGCAGCTTTTGGTTTTACAAATGTAAAATACATCTTTCTTATTTGGCAGATGATGATCTCAATATTTTCAAACACACAACCTCAAACATTTAGCCTAAAAAGGTTGAGGGAAGATGCTAAAAAGGAAATGGGACTCTATTATCAAGCTTGATATATCTATAGTTATGCTTATATATTTTTTATTTTATATATATTATATGTAACTAAACTTCACACAGCTGCTCTGCTCTCAACTTGCATTTGGCATTGAAACCTGTTTCTGTATTAGACTTGAAGGACATGGATGCCCAAGCCTTGTGCATTTTCGTCTCAGTTTGTCTATGTAACAAGTCAATTTTGGTAGAGTTAACATACACACTCTAGTTGATGCAGTAGAGAGAATTAAGAAATCTTCTGTGAACAAAATTAGTCTCTGATGAAAATATATATTTAAAAAACTCTAGTCAATTATTAGCTAAGCTGCTGGAGAATTAGTACTCTTTATGAAGTAACCTTTGGCTGATGGACCTGTCCCCTTTGACACTGAAGACACCTCTCCGACTAACCAATCCCCTGAGCTCTGGGGACAGGATCACATGCAGTTTGCTCACAGAAACAACACTCTCCAAACTCCAGTATCTCTGCCAAAAGTCTGATAGCAGGTGGACCATGGATCTCCTTGTAAATGTAAGAAAATGGATAGAAGAAAACAAAACTGCTTTTTTGCCACCTGTGTGCAATAAGCTTATGTAAGTAAATGAAGATTACTTTTCTTTACCCAGTTCTTATATAAATATTCCTAGCTTTAAGAGGAAGCTGCTAAAACGCATACATAGTAAAGATTAGTAAGGAACTATCCTCTCAGGCTGCAGTTAGAGCGCTATTTCAAATAACTGAAAGTGACTGAAATCTGTTTTCCAGTAACTCAGCAGAAGCTGTAAAGATCAACTTGAATATAAGATATTTGCCTCAACTGCAAGTTTCTTCTAGGCAGTTAGACTGACTTAAGGGATTTTGTGTCAGGCCCTGTGACGGTAAATTCATAGAAATCAGAGGAGATGGCATCACATCCACAAATGATAAGATTTAGCTAACAGATTACTACTACCAAATTACAACCTGAAACAGTTGCTAGAGCTGCTGAGAGTCATTCCAACATTGCAGAGGAACCAAAGCCACAGAAACAATCAGAGCTGGTGGGACATATCACTGAAAAATAAGGAAGAATGGAAGGGCAAGGGCACTTGAGGAGCAGGTTTCCAGAGCATTTTCAGACCTATCAAGGCAGGTTAGGGAAGCTGAAGAGGCAGCTTAAAGCTATAAACTGTATTCTGAATGAAACAGCTAATACAAGCAAAAAATGTGCGCACTATGCATTTGTACAGCATGCATATTCTCAAATATGCATGAATGTCAAAGCTCATGAACACATTTGACTGTGAATAGTCCAATGTGTAGTACCTTCTAGTCAAAATGCTAGTGAGAATTAATTTTGTTGGTGAAGTTGAGGACAATGTATTTTGTCTAAAACTATATATAGAAAGCTTTCATAAAAAAGGATCCTCTCTAAAGAGTGATATAACCCCAGATTTTGTAAAGGAAATAAAAAGCTTTTTTTTTTCTTGCTTTTGATTTTAAAAAATAATGTTGCTGTACAATTTTAATAATTAAAAAAGCATCAAAGAATATGCCTCTAGCCTTACCCTGAAGTACTACCTCTAATCAAAAGCTGAATGGGCAGTACTACAGCAATAATACTAATTTCCATTCACAGGAGTAAGGGTTACTTTTCAAAGTAATGGTTACAAGCCAGAGATAGGTAAAGACATCTCCTTACTGAGATGTTTGTGTTGAAACTACATTTGTACATTTAACTAAGAAATTATGAAACTTGAATCACTACAGTAGTTTTACAGGGGCAGAGAATAAGGAAAGTGTCTTCTTAAGAGTGTTTTCATTTCTTTCATTAGGAAACATATCCATTTCTAAGGCTCACCAATGAGGGTGGTAAATTTTTTGTTTTTTACATATGTAGGTATTAATGGTTTTCTTTCCTCATCATTAAGATGAATCTTTTTGTTATTACTGCACTATTCTGTACCACCTACCAGCAGTTCTGTGTAATCCTGAAGTAACTCTGAAACATGATATCTGTCAGAGGTCTTCCCCATAAATATTGCAAGAAGTCACAGTGAAACAAGGAACACTTTTTGTGATAAAAGTTGCATAGATGAAATAAAGTAAAAACCAAAACCAACCAAACAAACCAAACAAAACCAACTATTTTTCCAACTTAGCTTCAGCCTATGAAGGAGGAGAGGAAAGACATCTACTATATATGGATCCTGAGTCTCACCACCTGCTCCTGCTGCTACCTAAATGTTTTTTAGGATTTTCCAAAAAGGTTTTAGGTGATTTCCCAAGAAGTGACTAATAGATTTCCAACTTTTTTTTTTTTTTTTTTCAAACTTTATGTGCTAAGTAAAGATGTATAAGACAATCTTGTCTTTGCCTTCTACATCACTGGAAGTCAACCACCTCAAAACATTTGACTAATTTCACTATTTTATATTTCAAGAAAGAATTAATGTTTAAAATCTAGGTCATACAGCAAATCAGTAGGCCTTTTGGTGTCTAAATCTATTATGGCTTTCAATTTTTTATGAGTTGTTTTCCATACACTTGAAAGGATCAGAAGTTTTAAATACTTTTTTGGGATTTCAAAGCAAAACCTCAATTCCTGATTCACAACCTGTTTAGAGTTTTACCAGAATCAAGAAAAGGATACAGTGTAAGAGCTGAAATTTAATTAGATGTATTTTAAAGACACTATCTTGCAAGTTTAAATGCTTTTTAACCTTGACAATGACCAATTAGTGCAAAATCAGAACCCTTGGTGCAGCTGATTGTTACAGGGTAGCTGTGGCACATTTTAAGTGCTTCTTTTAGTTCAGAATATGACATTTACTGTAAGACCTAACTGCGGTCATAGACTGATTCTTGATAGTCTTGAGATGTTTTTAAAAGGTTTCCTGCTGGTACCATTTTCTTTATGTGGTTAAGAAGAAAATTATAAGAGTATATAAAACTCTTAATAAGACATTGATTATCACCTTATCCTAAAAATAGTGCAATCAAGTAACTTTCACACCTGTGAAACCTTTATGATACTCTCAACTGCATTTTGGCAGTCTTAACTGAAACTGCTTTCCTCCCTTATGATATTTTTCTTCTTAATGCAGCTATACTAACCAGACAACTTTAGTAATATGGACAAACAAACCTATTGGAGTTTTTGCGGGTATCTCATAGCTGGGATTTTTTGATGATGTCATTCTATAATTGTTAATGAGAGGAATGATTAACCCACAGTTGCCTGTTTATTATGTAAAACCCAGCTAAATCCATAGGGTAGCAGAATTAATGGTAGATTAACCCAACAAAGTTAAGTAACTATAATTTTTAGAGCAACATTTTCACTCTTAGTTACTGAACTAATAACAAAACTGTGTGGGTTTCTATAAAAAAAAATAAAAATCTAATCTTAACTGTAAGCTACAAGATATCCATAAATTGCATTCTTCTTATTTTACTCTCCAGGGCTGATTTTAATTTATTTCATTAATTATTAGCTGTGTTGTTACTTTTTTTGGCCTTCCTGCCCTTCTTTAGCAGAAGTGTTTATTAATGCAGAAGTATTACAGTACATTCTTGAAAACTAATATTAAATCTGCATGGTACAAACAGTTCTGATTTCACTTCTTTCTTTTAGGATATGGGCATGCAGCCAAGTGCTATAATGTATACAAGCTTCCTATGGTGAAAATCATCAATTTAAGAATTGTAATCTAATTTAATTTCTTAGACTTTTATGTGACCAACTAATTTGTCACTGTTACTTATTTCTGCTATACTAGTCCCTACTGTGTTGTTCATTATCATTCAAATACTCTTCAAAGTAAACATGATAATGGTAGCAGATCAAATATGTAAGTTCAGCCATTCAAAATAGCTTCTCTCAATTAAGGCTTACAAGGTGGTGACACAGAGCCACATCCTTCTTCCCCTTGTTTCAGGGGAGTGTGGCTTTGCTGGGTCTGTGTTACTAGTTAGCCCAACTATTAGCCATAATCTCCCCACTAAAAAGTAGAGGTCAATGCACCTCAGTTCACTTGTCAAAAAGAGCCAAAGAACAAATTTTGAATCACAGCTAAAAGGCCTGATTTATAGGCGTTTTTAGCAAATGAAAATCTGCTACCTTACCTTTTTATTAGTGTAAGTGGACTGATAAGATAACTGGGGTGATATCTGTTCTTTGTGACAGCTAAGAGAACTCTTAAAAAGGAAAGAGTTAAGATAAAAAGCCTGGGGGGTTTTTTGGTGTTGTTTTGGTTTTGTTTGTTTTTTTGTTTTGTTTTGTTTTGTTTTGGGTTTTTGTTTGTTTGTTTGTTTTAATTTTTTTTTTTTTTAAATTAGCCACAACCACAATGAAACCATTGTAATGCTGTTCTGCCTTACCAAAGCCTGTATAAATAGTAGAGAAATTAGCTGATAATTCATACCATCAGTATCTCTGGTATTTCTACCAATGAGGAAAAAGAGGATGTTTTCACCTTCATTAGCCTTTTAAAGTGTTTGACCTTTACAGAATCAGTTTAGGTTGAAAAGATACTTTCCTGTCATTCCTGTCTCTTATGTAGCATTCTTTATCTTTACAGTTCAAAGCTCTTTTCACAGTTGGTAATTATCGTTGTCCTCGTCCTCTTTTCATAGCTGGAAGCACTGAAACACCAGGAGGGAGGTAGCTGGCCTCAGACCACCCAGCAGGACAGTGGCAGGGAAGCAAGATGCAGAGAGGTGTTTTGAGTTTGCCTTCTGGATGTTGCTTCCCACTCAGCATCGTTTCGTTGGCTCACTGTCCTCAAAGTATTTAAAAAAACTCCAAAACTTGTATGAAATAAAGAACATCATGAGTGGAGGTACCTTTACAATGTCATTTTCTTTTCTAGGCATCGCCATCAATTAAATGTGATGTTTGTTGGAGGGCCAAATGAAAGGAAGGATTACCATATTGAAGAAGGAGAAGAGGTAACCTATAGGATGTTTATATTTTGCTGGTTTAATTGATCTATAATGACTAAAATGCAGCTGCTTTTGAAACTACAGCTACAGATTAGCAATGCCAGGCTCAGTGATGTTGTATTTATTAGAGCTATTCAAAGACTTAAACAGATCATCCACCAGAACCATCCACCATCTGTGCATTCCCTTTGAAACAAGCACATGAGATCAGATCTATTTTGCTGTAATTCATTTCCAACAGGAAACTAGAGAAAGTAATCTTGAGACATCAAAATGTCTCATATCAGCATTTTGAAACAAGACTTTGGAAAGGTAATGATATTTTTAAAGTTATATTTTGTTGCAGAAGATGAATCTATATTTAAAAAGTAACTTTGAAATTCAAAACTCAAATATTTTTATTGGCTTGAAATTATATATATTTTTGGTCAACATTTTCAGCTTTCATTCAGGTTTGGAAGGTTAAAGAACATAGTCTCCATAAATATTTTTCAAATCAGTCCCCTTCACTGCACACCTTCTGTATCGAAAGAAAGCCATGTCACTGATTTGAGTTGTGAGTAACCATTGTGCCGAATGCAAAATATAGGAAGAAAGAGTAGAAACCTATCAAAATTATAACAATTTACACCTACTTTGCTCCCTTTTTCATAGAATTGTCTGCTTGGCCTGCAAACTCCTATGAGTCAGAGGTAACTGGCTCTGAAGGAACCCTATGGGAAGATGGACACTAGAGGCCTGGCAGTAAGGATTTCAGGATGGGCAACAATTTGTCTTGCTTCCCAGCAGAGTAATTTAATTTCATGTAATTCCAACAAAATTTGGCCACCTAATTTTAAGTACCTTTGGAAACCCAAGCCTAAGCATCTACATAGTTAAGGCAGAAGCGAGTCAGGTTCAATAAATCCTTTTAAAAAGAAACAAAAATTTGTGTTTACTTATCACTGAATCATTCCTCACAAAACCAACCCAGCCATTTCACAAGAGAGCCTTCATTAATTTTCTGCTGCAATTGTGCCATGCAGGTGTTTTTAGTCATTATAACCATACCGCTCTGAAAGAGCAGATGCTACCTTATCACTGTCTGACTCCTGCCTGCTTTGGATTATCACCACAGCCTCACAGCCCAGCTGTGGCCACAGTCATGTCTGTCATGTACCACATTACCCAACATGCTCCATTATGTCCCTTCTCATCATCTGTGCAGGGGAAGCTCTGGCAACACGTGGGACCATGCCATCAGGTTGTGTGGGCTGAGAAGGAGGCAAGCCAGGTCTCAGGGCAGTGCGTGTGAACCAAATGTTCCTAAACAGAAGAATTTACCATCAATCACATATTTACAAGGAAATTCCAGAGATACTTAGCTGGGGAAAACAGAATGTGGTTTCATCAACATGATTACATCCCTAGGAAGGGAGCAATTACATCTGTTGAATGACTGCTCAGAAAGCACTGAGAAGAATATCTAATCTGTACACTGCTGTTATGGTATATTGTTAAGTTACTTTAAAAAAGAGCGAGTGAATTTTTTATCAAGGTCAATGACATCAAGGCTTGGCAAAGCATAAAATGAAGGTACACATGGAAGCTATTTATTCCAAATATTTTTTTCTCTAACGTAACCTTCTTTTTTTTTATACAATTAATTTCTT
>JANHGN010010329.1:0-16416 GCA_024605025.1 Megaceryle maxima | reverse complement strand
AGGAAAGATTGGATGTGGTGCTCAGTGCCATGGTCTAGCTGATGTCATGGTGTTGGGCCATAGGCTGGACTTGATGACCTTGGAGGTCTGTTCCAGCCTCAGTGATTCTGTGTGATTCACCTTTACATCAGTCTGTCTTGAAACAGAAGTCACTGTGGTTAATAAAATCTGTTTTCCCACAGCCAAACCACCTACAGGTAACATTTTCTGGACATTTCAGTTAGTAAGAAAATCAACATGCAGGAGAAAGGGATACATAACCCACTCTGTCCTTTGCCTGATATGGGGCTATATCTTTCAGTTGTCAGTGATCATCTCTGTTTTAGGAAGGATCTTGGGTCAGGATTTAACCAAACAGAAGTTCACCAGTTTGGTGATAAGTAAAAAACCCTACATCTTCAGTGTTTTGACTGCTTGAGTTGTCTGTGGTAACCTGCAGAGTGGATTTGACTTTAGTTGTTTGGTTTTTTTTTAAACTCCAAAATAAACAGTAGTGAAATAAAGTAGTTTACATACTTCCAGATAAAAAATATTGCAGTTCATGATACAAACATACACATTCTTTGCAAACCTTGCCAAATTTGCAGTCCTGCGGAGTGCACCTCAGCTATAGAAATAGGGGCTTTGAGGAAATGCTTTGTGAAAATTGAGCAAAAACTGTGGGCAGACCAAAGCAAAGCCAGTGCACAGACTACTGTTTTTGAATGAGAATTAATACTTCACTTTGTATGTTGGTACCTTAAAGCTTAAATATCCTACTCTTTGTTTTCCAGACAGAAGCAGTCACCGCCAGTCAAGACACCAGCAAAAATATTTCACAATGGATGTAGACGATGAAGAAAACATGAGTAAGATGTGTTTATTTACACAGTAATAAACTATATAATCATTTCTGAACTTGACTTTTTCTCACAAGCACAAAGAAGACTGAAGAAACTTTGGAAGCCCAGGTTAAAATTACTTCTTCCGTATGTTTTGAAATACGATACAGAACAGTGAATTGGAGCTTTTGCATTAAAAGTGATTTTATTACACATAGTTATATGCTAGTCTAGTTATGCCTTGTGTCTTACGTTTTTCTTCCAGCAACTGACTAATCAAACAAAATATTTTCCTGTTTTGAACCAGCAGTGAAGAGAGGGAGAATACCCATAGTGTTGATGCCGAGGTTGAGGGACCAGTCAGAAGGGAGGGGTGAGATCAAGGACATGGAGTTGAAGTGTATAAAATAAATGAGGGAATTCAGAAATGGAGGAAGGAAAAGCAAAAGGAAGAGCTAGTAGAGCTCCCTGCAGATCTTGCATCCTGATTATTCTCACTAGATGCTGATTGTTCCAACCCTGAGCTGCTGAATTATTAAAGTGTGTTTAAGTACAAAAATAGTCAAATATAATGATCATCTTGATGCATACACTGGCAAAGTTCTGCAAGATTTCTAGCTGTGGTATAAGTACTTATAAGTAGAATGTGCTTAATACTCTTCTCCAAATTGGACCAGTAGACTTTGAAATCATCTAAATTGGGGGTTGGTTTATTTATTTATTTTTGGAACATGCAAGGAGCAGTGGTCCAAGTACACCGTAACCTTTGCTTTAGAGGAACAAAATTTTGCTCCTTTTGAGTGCTGATGCTTCCAGCTTGAGCTATGATGGGATCCTGAATCAGCCAGAGCTTTTGGGTGGTGAAGATGCTCTCCCTCATTCACTTTGGAATGAGAGAGAGACTCCCCAAAGTCATAATAGTCTCTAACCCAGCATATTTCCAGAATGAAAAAGACTGTAGAACAGAGCCAGGAGAGCACACACACTGTGCATCCAGCTGTGGTTCTGCTCCTCCCATGTCAGAAAGCATGGAGGGGAAATAAGGAGCTGCTCTGAGAAGAAGAGGATAACCTCAGGACAAGGGACTGTTAGAGCCTTGTGGTGTAGAGGCAGGATGAAAAGGTGACAAATACTAGAGATCTCTGTAAAATCATGCATAGGGTGTTTAATATGAAAATCCTCAAGTTGAAAAGATAGCAAGTAAAAGCAATAAGATGCATTAAGTGAGACTAGCAGAGGGGGATTCAAAGCAAGCAGTGGGAGATGTTTTCATACAAGGTGTAAAGAAATTGTGAAACGCGTTGCCCAGGACATTTTGGTAACCAATGGTTTCTGGGGTCTTGAAAAGCAGTTAGAAAAAAATTGGGGGGTGTGTGGGAAACTTATTGAAGGCTTCCTGACTGGCTCTCCGGGAGAGCTCAGAGTTGTGGCTCCCTTCAGTCTGAGAGGCTGCCCTGAAGAAGGGCTGTTGTGTTTTTGATGTGGTGTGATACCCTTTCCTGGGGACTGCTGGTGGCCCTGTCACAGACAGGGAGATGGTCAAGGTGAGGATGATCTAGTAAGGCCATTCATAACTTCTCCAGTGAGGTGGGATGCCTGGACAGGGGACAGCTGTCTCTGAACAGCAGGGAGAGGCTGGGCTCAAGGAGTTATTCCATGGCCAAATATGGACAAGATTAAAAGAGAGAGCTTCTCTGACTTCATCTGGTAGCAATAGCTAGTCTTACATGATGACTAACCTGTCAGCTCTTCTCCAGCCCTGAGGTATTTAGGGGACCTCACCACTGCTGGGCAGAGAAAAGGACCCAAAGCACATCTGCAGCCTCAGCCTGAGAAGCAGTTGCTTTTTCTTTAAGTCCAGTGATTCTGTGGGTGAAAGAAACCTGGGTCCTTTTGCTTTGCGTGTGCAAGGCAATCTTCTTTCCATCACGTGTGAGGCTTGGATTTACATCACCTCCAGGATGTAGAAACTCGCCTACTTTCATGGTCTCTGGGTTTGACTCAGGCTGCTTAGCTCCCTGCTTGCTTTCTCTCCTAGTTTCTTCCACCCTCCAGATCCTACAAAGCTAACAAGCTTAGTAGCACTCAGGCAAGGAGTAGTTTTCTTCCCTTCTTTTCTATTGAGACAAGGTAAGCGTGCAAGTTTCTTTCCTGCTTCTTACAAGTCCACCTTACTGTCAGGGCATTGCTTCTCTTACCTGTGTCATGACATGGGTTAAGGAGTTCCTCCAGCTGCCATAGTTCCACGCAAAATTCTTTTTTTTCTATGTTCATCTGGACTCTACTCATCTTGTATTTTAATTGTGTGGTTTCCACAGGCACCGGTAGTGGTCATGTAAAAAGAAAGATAAAAACAGAGGCTTAGCAAGATAAAAAAAACAGAGAAAGGTAAAAAAAGAGAGATGTTAACTAAATGATTTCTGTTTAGCCTGGAAGTCATATTGGTTGATAGCAAATTCCTGATGCCACTAGTAAGAGCAATGTTCCAGAAATGGTGTTTTAGATGAGACTTAATTTTTGGAGAATACAGCTTCAGGTAAGAAACTCCCTGCAAGGAAATTTAAAAAAAATCACTGTTAGATTCCTTCAGCCTGTGTGTGTATATATAATATATATGCCTGAACACTGCATAGTGACAGTTATGGCCCTATGGCACACATTCTGCAGGCAGTGTAATTTGTGGGTGAATGTACCAAGAAATTATTAAAAATTAGCAGATTTCTGGCAATGGAATGCTTCAGAATATTTAGTGTTTCATTCTTTGACCGTAATTTAATGTTCAGTGCTTTTACTGTGCTGCTGTGATTTAACAAAATGTGTTCCTACTTTGGCTTTTTCTTTTGATCTGTTTTTTTTTCTTCTTCTTCTTCTTTTCTCTTCGAGCACCGAAAGGAGTAACCTATCGAGCTTTTGCTGGAGGATGTTATAAATGAAAATTTAGTAACCATTCCATCGGCTTTGTAACCTGGGCAAAGTGATGTGTGCATGGTAGGGGGTTCTTAGGGAAGAGTGAAAGTGTGGCTGAAAATTTTAACAGTGAAAGAGAGCTTCCACCGTATTTTTTCTTTCAGTTCAATTAATACTTATCACCTAGTGTCTGCATAGATGTAGTGCAGATAGTTTGATGTTTTGGAACAGAAGAGTTAGAAATACTTGTCCCACTAAGTTTGCCTTTTCACTCACAATTGCCAACATAAAGCACAAATAATTAATTTTCTTAGTTTCTTTATTGGGGTAAAAATCAGGTCTTTGCAGTTACAGCAAATACGGTTCCTTAAATCTCTGACACTGCAGTACTCTCCATTTTCTGCTTCCCATCGTTATACTATTATTACAGTGCCTTTTTCCCCCATTAAAATATTGTGATTCTGCAGCTTGCGTTACACTTCTTGTATTCTGCATATTCTTAAGAGAGGATCTTTATCATGATTTTTGGGGTCGTGACTCTGTCACACCAGTTTTCTTCCTTTGCAAGGAACTGCAGAATAGCTTGTAAATGACACACATGAGGTTTCTTAATAGAAGTGGGCTGTGGGTAAATACATAAAATAGTCTTGTGGTCATGTTGTCACAGCAGGCAACTGTACTTCCTGAGCAAATTGGAGCGAGGTAAAATGAAAGTCTAGGAAAAGCATAAAAAAGAATTGAATCTGGAATAGCTAAAGACAAACTCATTCAAACACTCTTTGGTCAAGGTGCCTACCAAAGAGCTGCCTGATTTTTCAAGGCTCAGGTTTTATATCGGTTCTCAATTTGAGCAACTAAAATCACCAAGGAAAAACAAAAAAGTAACATAAATAAAACAAGAACTAAGTAGAACTAAATATCCATCTCCTAGTACTGGTCTTAAGCATGTTTTCATTTTACTAATGGTAGTTCTTTGTTTTATAGGCTACTATAACTTTTATTTCTGGTGTAAAGCATTTTTCAGGCCAGACATAACATGGGAGTAAAAGTTTACTCCAGCATTATTTAAATGAAAAAAAAACCCCACAACCCCAAACAGTTTTTTATTGTTATTTGATTGTATCAAATCTATAGTTTGAAAATCATTCTTGAGCTTGTTACTTCTTGAATTGTCGAGCAGTTGTGTTACATTATTATCTCTGATTATATTGCAAAAACGTTTAACCTATGAGCACACATCACTTAACCAGTTACAAAGAGAGATAAAGGAATCTATAAATTTTGCATTTACAAGATCCTGCAACGAAGGCATTGTAAGTTACTCTTTCTGGGCACCGCAGGTTCGAGCAGCACTGATGTTAAAGAAAACCGCAACGTGGACAACGTTCCCCCCAAGGACAGCGGTGGGCAAGGTGCTGGGGAGGGGACGCAGCTCTCTAATGGTGGCAGCAGCAGCAGAAAGCGTCCTTTGGAAGAGGGCAACAATGGCCACTCCAAATTTCGCCTGAAGAAGAGGAAGAAAACACCTGGCCCTGTTCTGCCAAAGAATGCCCTGATGCAACTTAATGAAATTAAACCAGGTTTACAGTACAAACTCCTCTCCCAGACGGGGCCGGTCCATGCCCCCATGTTCATGATGGCAGTTGAAGTCAATGGGCAAGTATTTGAGGGGTCTGGCCCGACAAAAAAGAAAGCCAAGCTTCATGCCGCTGAAAAGGCTCTGCGGTCTTTCGTCCAGTTTCCAAATGCCTCAGAAGCCCACCTGGCAATGGGGAGGACTCTGTCGGTCAACACAGACTTCACCTCCGACCAGGCAGACTTCCCTGACACCCTTTTCAATGGATTTGAAACACCAGTCCCTTCTGATGCTTCCTTTTATCTAGGGTCCAATGGGGATGGGTCCTTTAGCTCTGGTAGGGACTATGGTTTGCCATCGTCGGCTGTAGCCAGCAGCCTTTCGCAGTCACCTCTCCCTGCACCATCACCCTACCCCTCTGCCAGTGGGAAGAACCCTGTCATGATCCTCAATGAGCTGCGTCCAGGGTTGAAGTATGAATTTCTCTCAGAGAGTGGGGAAAGCCATGCTAAAAACTTTGTTATGGCCGTGGCAGTGGACGGTCAGACTTTTGAAGGCTCAGGAAGGAATAAAAAGCTGGCAAAAGCTCGAGCTGCTCAGTCAGCCCTGGCATCCTTGTTTAACATGCAGCTGGACCAGACCCCATCTCGACAGCCTATTCCCAGTGAGGGGCTCCAGTTACACTTGCCACAGGTAAGAAGCCCTTTGGAGTTTGTTGATGTCTTTGGGTAATGACCAAGAGTAGCCTATTCATGCATATTTGAGTCAGCTTGAACAGCATTTCTCCTGTATATTCTGCTCCTGTAGATGTGTGCCTTTGTGTATGTATGTATATATGTACTAGGTGGTTTATCCACTTAGGCTTCTGGCAAGTGCGTGAACTCGTATTCTGCTGGACAGAGAGGAGGCTTTGGGGCTGATGCTTGGATTATAATTTGAGCTGAGGAAACGTTGAGTCGTGTCTTGCTTGTTTTGGATGGAGTTCAAGTCAGAATTACTGCTTTACATTAATTACTCTTTGATACAATGTTTTTTAGCAGGGAAGAAAATTGTTTTCTTCTGTAAACTGAATCATAGAATGGTAGGGGTTGGAAGGTACCTCTGGAGATCACCAAGTCCAGGTATAATCTTACTATCTGTAGAGTGGGTTATTGAGCTGCTGATCCTGTGGTTTAGTACATTTAAAATCAGTCTTGGCAAAGCAAGCTTATCTGCTTGCTTGCTGTGTGACCCGTGTGAGGGATAAATCAATGTTGCCTGCGGTGAGGAAAGTTTCTTTGCTAGGGAAGTGAGTTAAAGCCAGTAAGTCACTCAACGTGTGCCTCAGTGGATGAAAATGCCCTACTGAAAATAATCATCTCTTGTGCATTTAGCACCATCGGCGAGTGTGTTAAAATGGAAGAGGTGTTCAGTCTTGCATCATAGGGACTCCAGAACAGACAGCGTTTGTGTGGTGAGCTGTGCTTTGTACACTGATAGCCATCCTCACTGCTCACCACGTGATGCAAGGAGGTGGCCTGTATTCTGCAATAAGCCACAGGCCATACCAAGGGCTCTAAAATGTGTCCCCTTCAAGTTTTACTGTTTGCCATAGAAGAAAACTGCATGCTTCAGCATACTTAAATTAATATCCTTAGAAAGTTTAAGTGCATGGATTTCGAATGTGTGACAAGCATACTGGTGTGTTCTGGTAAAATAGTCTATGTCCCAGTGATACACTCTCTGCCACCAGTAAAGAAGGGCACTTGGTGACTTGGAGTGAAGTCTGCTGGTCCAGACTGCTGGCATTTCTGGTGGCAATGGTTTCCACTGGATGGTAGTAACCTGCTGGTGGAGGTGTCCTCTTCAGGCTGTTGATGGCCTCTGTTAGGGAAATCTCCATATAAGCTTTACAATGATATTTCCCAGATTTCCTTAAACTGTTTACTTAAAAGATAGCTGATCAGTAAGGATGCAAAGAGGTGTAGATTAGAGAATTGGAGTTGTAAATATTGAAGCTTACATACAGAGTTATTTGGATTAGTGAAAGCTGGGCTATTCCGAGAAAGCAATTTGAGCTACACAAATAGGCAGTGTAGCTGCAGATTAACTTAGTTTTTAAAAATCCACTAGAAGAAATACTTCTAATCATTCACCTAATTGTGTTGCAAATTCAATTTATCCTTTATATGAATGTGGACAGACACTTAAACAAAACATTAAGCAGAAGATAGGGACTGAGAACCAGTACTTCAGTGGCGGCTTTACCTGAAGTGCTGTGTTAATCTTGGTTCAGCCTGGGTCGGGGAAAACTATAAAAGAAGTATTCAAATATAGAAAAGATACACAAATTATGGATGAAAATGATCAGAGATTCAGGAAAGCTGCTTCTGCAGAAGTACTGAAGAGCTCTAAGCAGTTTATTGCAATTGACTGCTTAGTGTGTACAGAAGAATGAGAATGTAACAGATTCAAATGTAGCAAAAGGATAATACTGAATATATTCCTGGGAATGAATGAATTTACATTGGGATGATTGCTGTGGAATTAGAAGAAATGGAAAAGATACATCTGTGTAAGTAGTGAGATACTACTGCCAGGTAGGAGTTTCTTTAAATAAATACAGGAAACTTTTGAGCACTAGAAAATAATCACCCTGTTTTATTAGCATAGGTATGTTTCCACCTTCTCTGAATTGTGCATGCTGGTCACTGTCAGAGGAGAGTCAATGGACATGATTGACTTTGATTTTACCTACTGTGGGCACTGACACTGCTCATCAGTTTGTGGAAGTTCACATAAGCCCTAAACTGCGAAGGTAAGAAGAAATAAAGAGCTGAGGGAGAACGTTTGCACTTGAGAAGGATCACTGGAGATCCAAGGAGGGCAGAAAAGCTTGTGAGGTCTTGGGTCAGTTCCTCAGTGAGAGCTGGTTGCTTATTAACCAAAATCAGCCTCTCTGTGTAGAGTGGATTCACTGTAACTTCATCAGAGAAACGGAACAATTCACACAGAATATCTTTGAGCTCACATGACTTAACGAGACAACTCGTCAGCTATTTCAGGTCTTCCCTTTTTTGAATTCCCCAAATGATTTAGTGCAGGAGCTGTGGTAGAGAAACTGTGTGTTACGTGGTAGGGTACTTACTGGGAGGGTGAGACACAAGTTCCACTTCTGTTCCAACTAATATTTGTAGGAAGGGGAGTAGAGTCGGTATGAGAAGTGAAAGATCCCTACGCAAGCTGGCTAGTGGCCTGGGCTTGATGTGGAGACAGCTTCAAGTCCTTGGTTTTGAGCTGGGGACAGCAAGGACATCATTTTATGACAGTAAGTATTGTTTCTGGCACTGCAGTGGTCTGTTTTCAGTCTGCCTTACTCCCATCTCTTTCGTGCTCTTAGGTCTCTTAACCATGTTAATGTAATAGACCACCTGGAGAAAAGGAGAATTCTTCTTACGTATCGTGTGAATATTCTTATAAAAGACCAAAATCTTAGTATTTTGTTAGCGTTTATTCCTCACCACCCACCCGTTGTCATGCAACTTAAGTATCAAACAGAATTAAAAAAATCTTCAATATAACTGCCTGTTTTCTGGCAGTGATTTTTCTCCCCTCCTGTATGGTTTCTCCCATATTGTTTGCATCTCTAGTGTTCATTTTGTCTGTCTTGAGGTCTGCTTAGTCCTTCTTATCAGCCTTCTCCAGTGTCTGGCCTGATGCTCATTCAAGTGTTTTTATGTTTCCCTGCCAGCAGCTTAGTTCCACGCTGTTTGAGATGCAGCTCCATCTCATCCTTCCTTATATCTTCCCAGAGGGACTTACCATCTTCCCACTTGTATATTAACACCACAGTTTACTCTGCTTTGCTCATTATGTGGAGAAAAAAACGAACAAAAACAAAAAAAAACCCCTTTTTCTAAAAGCTTGCATCTCCACTCTGCACGGAAGCATCCTACCCAATTGCCGCTGAAGCAGCCTTTTTGTCAGCGGTATTGGCAGGTAAGTTGGCCATGGGTTCACTCCCAGAAACACCTGGCAGTTTCAGTTCCCATTTCTTGCTAAGAACCTCCTCAAGTCAGCCCTGGCATCAGCCTCTGTTTGGCCAGTAGGTTGAGGATCTGCGTGGTGAGTTACTCGTGTTTGGTGAGCCTGGAAGAAGCACCCCTCTATGTTCACCTTTGGCAATGGGTTGGGTTTGGTTCAGCATTTTAGCATCACCAAATTGTGAAAATTTGTATTTGCAATGTCGAGCATCTTCTGGCTTTACAAGTTGTGCAACTGCACAACATTGACCAGCGCTTGACGCACATGTGACCTCAGTCACCACTGACTGCTGTTCACCATCTCCAGTCAGATTCTGCTCAGAGAGAGCTGTAGAGCTCTGAAATTGTGACATGAGCTTAATTATTGCTTCCTTGGCTGCTAAAGCTTTTCCAGAAGGAAGGTAACGTTCAGAGTTCCCCCATGTTATTTCTAGGCTGTTGGTTCTTGTGAACATTGTTAAGAACATGGTGGTGAAGCAGGCTGTCTGTCTTCATCTTTTTCTTTTCTTTCCTTTTGACCCTTTAAGTCTGTTTTTGGAACTGATTGTGTTCAGGAGTCTGTAACATTTCAAGTGGGTGCCCCCAAGCTCTGTATAGGGCCGCCTGTCAACCCTGTTGATTTGCCTTGGGCCCTCTGGAGGGGTGAGAGTGGTGATCTTCCATTACTGAGAGCCCAAAGATAATTTGTAAGCAGAAGACTCCCAGACACAAGCATCCTTAAGGGCTTGTAGTTGCTTACATGTAAGTTTAGTACCACAGTGGGTGCTTTTGGGTATGGTAAGAAATCTGTATGATGCTGGCAGGTATCGCACAGACCCTGTGTTCTTCTGGTTTGCCAGGTGGTTACTGCAGAGCATCTCAGACACTGTTGGGACAACCAGACCAAGCTTTTTATGACTGATGCTCTGAGATAGGGGCCTGAGCTTTCTCCCTGGATGTCCACCCTGCCTCCTCTTCAGCTGCCAGTCATGGTGCTGGTGGAAAATGTGTGGGGACAGGCTGCCCTGTCTCTCCTGTCAGCCTGGAGGCTGCTCATCACATCATCTAACATGTACCTTGCCTCCCTCAGCCACTCCCTTGGGAACAACCCTGTGCTAGTGAAGCTATTGCATAGATTTACCTGGTTTGCAGTTTCTTTTCAGGTGAAAATTCAAGAATTTGATCTTGACTCATCTCTTCTAGCTGTTATGGTTTCAGCTGCTTTATGAACAGAAGGTGAGATGAGCTGCAGTGTTGAACTGAATGGTCATTCAACAAGAGCAGGGCTGGTATTACCAAGTTTTTCCTTGATATTAGAAGTTAGTCACCCGTACAGCCAGACCAACGGCACTTGCTACCCCTGCTGGCAAGATGTGATAAGGCTGTGAGGGTTATTGTTCAGGTTTTCCTGAAGGTGAAAGATGTAAATCCTTCCTAATTTTGAGATGGCTTATTTTGGGATATACACTGACAATTCCTCTTCCTACATTTGTACCTGTCGGTAAAAACAAGAAGTAATAAGTGTTTAATCAGTGTTGAAAACAGATTCATTCTTATTTATATAATAGCTACATAAGGGTTTTGATTATTATAAAAGGTTCACGTGTTTTGAGGAGCTTGGTTTTTGCACTTCAACCTTTTTGTCAGGTCCAGCGTTGGGGATACTGAAATTTTGTGTTTGGAGGTTTGAACATGAAAATATCGACTCCTCTGTCTATCCAGGTCTTCTGAGCTTCAAATGTTCGTAACAGTCGTGAGCACTGGGTACTTCAATGCTTGGCTTAGGGCTCTTTGACCCTTATTGAATAGACACGGAGCACACAGAGCTCTGCTTAGAGCTCAGTATGCCTGATAATTGGACCTGGCCACTTCCTTGACATACTGCTGATGCCTAAATGTCCGATTTTAAAGTGAACACCAAAAAGTCATTTAATTTATTGTGTCAAATCATTTAAAAGTGCAAATCTATATAAGCTGCTGTAATTTGTAAATGATTTAATTCTCTAATGTGCATTTCTGTGTGATCCTACAGGTTTTAGCTGATGCTGTTGCACGCTTGGTTGTAGATAAATTCAGTGATTTGACAGAAAATTTCACATCTCCACATGCACGTAGAAAAGTCCTTGCTGGAATTGTCATGACAACAGGTAAAGTAAAAAAATAAAGTAGTTTTACCTGCTTAAATATGAGGGCTTTGTTTGCATTCTAGGAAGCTGTTTTTCAGTGAACCAGTATTGAAATAGGTTTTCACTCTTTAATCTTCAAGGTGCACTTAATAAAGCAATTAAGACGTGGCTAAAGATAATTACAGGAAAATTAGACCTGCAAATACTTCTGTTTCTACAGAGTTCCTATTTTCTGCCCAATTGAGACATCCAAGATAACTCAGGGTCTACAAAATACCTGCACCTTTTAAAACTAACTATGCAACTTTTTGAAAGTAAACCTAAAATAAATTTCACCGCATCAATCACGCAGATGGTGTTCTTTCATTTTGGCATATTATGTAAGAAATGATGCTTGCTTTCCAAATTTTCTTTGTTAGTTATTCCTGCTGTATTCTTAGGGCTTTGTGTCTCAGGCATTTTAGTAAAAATGTCTGAAGAAAGCAGCTTATGTCTTTGGCAGCTGACACTTAGTGCTTGTACAAGCAGCAGTAATGGCATGTTTCTGTGATTGCTGGCATGAGAACTGTGCTCTGCCAGATCACCCAAGACAGTTAAGTTCTGCCCTAAGCTGATCTGCAACCACACTGCTGCTGAATTTTCCTCACACTAAATTTTGTTTAGGTCTTCAGTCCATCTGAACCCTTGATGGGACATTCATTTTGGGCCTGTCATGAACTATTCCAAATTAGCTGTATGAATCAGATGTATGTGGGTGATAAGCATACAGCCTTCCCTTGGCAATTTGGGCAACACCAGCCCTTTCTTCCTGTGGGGGTGTTTGCAGCGGACTCCTCCACAAAGCAGAGAGGTCTAAGGGTGCTGGTTAGGGTAGGTGACAACTGCATGCTCTAGGGACAGGTGGACAATGGGGCTCCAACCCTGTCACGAGACATCTGTGGTGGTCTGACCCTGGCCAGCAGTCAAACACCCACCCAGCTCACTGCACTCTCCTGGGCCATGAGGATAAAATGGATGGAGGGCAAGAATACTCATGGGTAGACAGCACTGTAACCTTGAATGTCTTCTCTTCCTTTCCCTGACCTTTTGTGGCTGAGCATAAGGCTTATTGTGTGGGAGATCCCTTGGTCACTGTTGCTCAGCTGTCCTGGCCGTGTCTCCTCTGAGTCTCTCACCCACCTCCAGCACACTGGCCTTTGGGATCTTTGGAGAGAAATCCCTGACACTCCTCAAGTGCTGCTCAGTGGTGGAACATTCATGTGGTACCAATGCCTCTTTAGACCCAAATGCAAAGCAGTGTGGGGAACATGCTGTAGTTTTATTTAATATATTTTGTGAAATTTAACAAGTTTTTATTGTAATTGCAGTCCTGTGTCCAAAGAAATGTAACCAAAGAATTCAGTCCTAATTAACAAGTGAATATATTTTGATTTACTGAAGAATTAACTTTACACAGAATTTAAAACCATCTTTGCATGGATGCCTGTCTAGGGACCCCCTGGAATTAGATGACCCCATTGCACAGCCTTGTGTTGTAGAGTGAAGTGGCATCCTGCTTCTCCTGCATGGTCTCCTCCAGGCCTGTGGGCAGGAGGAGGCAGCTCAAGTTCCTTTTTTAAAAGCCATATATTTTGTCAGGAGTAAAAGCTCAAACAGTCCATGTCTCAATTAGCTTTTTAGTTACTCAGTTACTAGTTCTCTTGATAATTGCTAATTATTCCCTTGATATCAGCACTGCCATTGTGCAGCCAAGTGGGTATGGGAGGATCTTTAGTTGCTTGGGGTGCATTGAAGGTGTTTTTTCCTCTTTTCCATAGCACAGTAACTATTCTGTGGGAAGAAGACAGCAGAAAGCATTTGGCAGTGTGTGACTGCCATGCATTGCTGCTCACGAGCCTTGAGAGCTTCAGAGAATTTAGTGTGGCTTGTTGGAGCATTTTTTGCTGACTATTTTGCTAGAGAGATGGAACATTTTGACTTGTCTTTCTGAATTCTTCATGCAGATGACCTTTGGCTTTTGTTGTGTGATGAGAGTCCTCTGTATAGAAAAAAAACCCCAATGTTTGTAAAATGCTACTGTATAGAATGATATAATACCAAGAACTACACTTCTGGAAACATTGTACTGCTGATAAGCTTTACAGTGGTTTAAGCGTTTAAACTTCTTCATTCTCTAATCTCACCTTTCCTGTTGTTGGCTTAATACTCTTCCATAATGTGTTGCACTTTCAGTAAGTCAGTGCCTTTCAGATTTGTGAAGCCACTGAATATCTGCCTAGGTATCCAGAAGGTACATGCTGGCAGCTAGCTGAGTGCCTGGGGCTCGGGGAAAAAAGCACTGTCTCTCAAGCTCAGGCTTTAATAACTCTTCCTGAAGCAGAAATTTTTCCCTTCAGGTTTTCAATTTCTAATTTGGCTGAACTCCAACATGAGGAACTGACACGAACCACAGACCATACTGGTACAGGCAGAGTATGGCTGAGTGAAGCTTTCTCTGTAAAGAAATATCAGAAGAAAAACCTTTTTTTTTTTTTTTAAAGAATCAAACAAGAAGACGATTTGCTAGATTGTTTGTGATTTTAATTACATCATCTTCCTGGAATTGTGTTTTGCAGGTACAGATGTGAAAGATGCCCTGGTAATAAGTGTTTCTACAGGAACAAAATGCATCAATGGTGAATACATGAGTGATCGTGGTCTTGCATTAAATGATTGCCATGCAGAAATTATCTCTCGACGGTGCCTGCTTAAATTTCTGTATACACAACTTGAGCTTTATCTAAGGTAAGCTGGAAGGAAAAAGGAGGATGAGCTGATCACATGGAGCTGAAAAGGTGTCTGTTTATATCATCTGTCTTAATCATTTCAATGTGAAACACTTGTCCTGTGGCATTAGGATGTTTACTTTAGAACACAGGTCCTTTGCCCTGAAGTTTGGCTTTAACAAAATACGTATTTGGTTTGGTGTCAATCATGAGAGGAGAGGACAGAAATAATTTGGAATCATTTTGTAAACTGTAAATCTGTAAATCAAAGTATTCTCAAGTGGGCTAAAGGGTGATGGTGTTTCATTTGCTGGTACGTGCCTGAAAGCTCTTGACATCTGGGAACGTCAAAGGCTCTTGTCTCAGTAGTCTCTTAATTCTGTTGATTGTAATAACTGTTACATTCATATTATAAAATTTCCAGGCATCCTATGTTTATTTTTAATGCTATTAAGAGTGGTTATTTACGTGTTCATGTCAGTTTTGATTCTAGCATTATTCTCTGTTTCAGCAATAAAGAAGATCAGCAAAAATCCATTTTTATCAGATCGGAGCAAGGCGGGTTTAAGCTGAAGGAGAATGTGCAGTTTCACCTCTATATCAGCACATCTCCTTGTGGCGACGCTAGGATTTTCTCACCACATGAAGCAGCACAAGAGGGTAAGACAGCTGTCCTGCTCGAGCAAGGGAGTTTGAAGTATTCTTTGAGCATATACAAATGGCACAGATAAACTAGAGGTGTCTTCTTTCCTTTTAGTGTAGATGTGTGTTAGACAAAGATCTCTTCACAAAAAAAAATCTGAGCCGGTCTTCCTGTGTGCTAGAAATTAAGTATAGACTGATCCACCATGTGGTCTTGAAGAGGCTGAATGCTAGCCAAGATAAGCCAGTGAGTCAGCAAGTATTTGTACAGAACTAACTGAACTGCTTCGGTGTTTGCATCTTTTAACGGTGGTTGTCTGCCTGACCCTTTCTTGATCTGTCCATTAACTTCATTCTAACACTGTAATGCATAGAACAGAATTGAAGAGCTACCTGCTGTGTACTGCTCCCTTGTTAAAAGCTTGGTTTAACTGCAAGTGGGTTTTAGAAGACAGTATTTGTGGGAGACGCCTGATGCTGTAGCTAATTTGCAAGGAACAATAGAAGTTGTTATGCAAGCCAGCAGTTACACAGGCAAATACCTTGAATTGAGTCTTCTTACTGTAATGCTATCTTTAAAACACTCCAAGAGTGATTCTCAGATGACTGTAAGTGATTTTTGTCTTTTAGATCAAGGGGACAGGCATCCAAACCGCAAAGCAAGGGGACAGCTGAGGACAAAAATAGAATCTGGAGAAGGCACCATCCCCGTGCGCTCTACGACCACTATCCAGACGTGGGATGGTGTACTGCAAGGAGAAAGGCTACTTACCATGTCCTGCAGTGACAAGATAGCGAGGTGAGATACAGAATGATTGGCTTGTTTGATATTGCTTTTTATTGCTGAACAAGAAAGGAGGGTTGCATGATACCTGCAGTGAATGTGCCAGTCACTGATTGGCTTATTTCATTGCTTAGACCTAGTGTAGCCTGGGGGTGGCTGTAACTCGGGGACAAAGCTCTGATTCTTCACCTGCAATTGCTGTCAGACCTGCTAGCTTCAGAGACAAGGTGAAATCATTGTCTATTGTTCCAGCCACTTCAAGTCATTAAAGCTTTCTGTTGTATTTATATCACTTCGAAGTAGCAGAGGAGTGCCTAGGTTTGTTTATTTTTGTTTGTTTGTTTGTGGCTTTTTGTTGGGTTTTTTTGGGGGGGGGGTTGCTTTTGGTTTTTTTGGGCTTTTTTGGTTTGGTTTGGTTTTGTGTTGGGCTTTTTGTTTGGTTTGGTTTTTTTCCTTCCTTGAAGCAGTACAACATTAGCAAAACAGTGCAATAAACACATTGCATTAGTTATAGTTGGCAAACTTCCTCTGATGGTAGACACCCTTGGCCCATCATGGGAAATGTTCAGAGTTGGGCTGGACAGGGCTCTGAGCACCCTGCTCTGGTTGCAGGTGTCCCTGCTCACTGCAGGGGAGTTGGACCAGATGATCTTCAAAGGTCCCTTCCAACCCAAAGCATTCTATGATTTATTGATATTTAGATTTGTATTGTTTCATACAGGGGAAAAGTGTTCCAGTTAAAAAATCTTAATTCATTGGCAATTTTAATTTTTAACTTTATTTTTTTAATTATT
>JANHGN010010326.1:19735-36722 GCA_024605025.1 Megaceryle maxima | reverse complement strand
CTGTTCTTGGTGATGCCCAATGATAGGACAAGGGGTAATGGGTGGAAGCTGAGGCATAGGAAGTTTCACATAAACATCAGGATAAATTTTTTTCACTGTGAGGGTGACAGACACTGGAGCAGGCTGCCCAGGTGGGTTTGTGGAGTCTCCCGCTCTGGAGATATTCCAAACCTGCCTGGACACGTTCCTGTGTGATCTGGTCTAGGTGATCCTGCTCTGGCAGAGGGGCTGGACTAGATGATCTTTCGAGGTGCCTTCCAGCCCTTGACATTCTGTGATTCTGTGAAATATAAAATAAAAGCCAGTGAAAGTAAAGCTACTTCAGGTGCTTTTGAATGTAAAAGTGAAATATATTTAAGAAGTTTCATACATTGAGCAAGCATACAGAGAAAGGATTGTATAACTTTCTCTGTCCTTTCTCAGACTGATGGCTTAATATTTATTCACAGTTCTTTACATATATACATTATTCATCAGATTATAAGTTCTCATCTTTGTTTTTATGTTACAGTTTGTTCTGTGACAATTACAGTGGACTAATCAAGTCTTGTTTTTTGTTTTGTTTTGTTTTTTCTTTAAAAACTGGTAGTGCAATCTTCCACTCTCATGCATCTTAGACAGTACTAAATTAATTTTAAAAGATAATTGAAATTCCCCAACTGAAACATTACAGTGGATTTCTCAGAACACCATATCTGTGTCCAGTAAATGTTCCAGATCAAGTTGCCAGAATGTTGATTTCATTAGAAAACCAAAATAGCAACAATCAGTGAGAGTAAGCAGAGGAGCCTCACAGTTTGCAGATACTGAAAAATCCAGAGGCTTGACCTAGCCAGAAAGTCTTTTTTAAAGAAAGCAGCCACAGTCAGTTTTCTAAAGCATGTTTGCTTTTGTAATGTGTGACTTGCATAGAACTTATCACATGTGGACCATAGAACATTTTATAATAACTTCTGGTTTACTGAGTTTCAGGAAAGAAAGTGGTTTTA
Organism: Megaceryle maxima; assembly: GCA_024605025.1. Lineage (NCBI taxonomy): Eukaryota > Metazoa > Chordata > Aves > Coraciiformes > Cerylidae > Megaceryle > Megaceryle maxima. The sequence continues at coordinate 35,733 of JANHGN010010326.1, read as the reverse complement.
CCTAACGGGGACAAGCTAACAAGAAAATAGGACCTTGGCTTTAAGGCAAATGCCCTTTTCACAAGATTCAGAGTCTCTCCTAGGCAAATTATAGCATTAAATACTCTTTTACTTGCATATAATTTTTCTTCCCCAAATATAATTTTTTGCTTTGCAAATACGCCAGTAAATCTCACCAACACTCTCCAGGTAGGGAATGAATGTCCTCTGTGGTGGTAGGTTTTTGTCCTCTGTTTGGGGGAGTTAGGCACCATGAAGACAAAAGGGTCCATCATTGTGGGCTTACCAGCTGCCACTGATGTTTCAAAGGGTTGGGGCAGGGAAGGAGTGATGCATTCTCAGTCCTTCCTCTCCTCTGCAGGGTATCACAAAATGCAGCCATTTCTAGGGTGGAAGGATGCAGCTGTTCTAAAGCTACTGGCAAGGGCACAAATGCAACAGAATTGCCCAGTTCACAGCAGGGGATAGACAGTAATATTAGGTCTAAATGAAATTGCAGATGAATTAAGACAGACAGAATATAAATTTATGAATTGCCATTAGATTTACACCCCTAGGCTAAAAATATTTTGGAAACTTCAGTGAGTGCGGGAGCACTTTGTGTGTGGTAAGCTGAAAGCAGACTGAGCAGTAGAACCATCACTGTGGTCAGTACACAGAAGGAGGGAAAAGGGAGAACCACTTGTATGATCAGTGTGCCCAGCAGTCCCTAATTGTGTCCCAGTGGCCCCACTGACTGGCCAGGCCCCAGTGTAGTTCCGGGCACTCTAATCCACTACCTGATAAATTAGTGTCTGATCTTGCAAAAAATAAAAATGGTAAGGAATTAATTCTTCCTTTATTGTGGCCCCATGGCTTAGCTAGAACAGAACTAGGTGATAGTGGATAGCCACTGTAGGAAGCATCTATTAACACTGGTTACTAAAGAGAAAATATATGTAGCAATGAATGTATACCCAGGATTTTAACACTACTGTATTATTATCCCTGAATAACAGCAGCTACATCAGTCTAATGTTCTGAAAACCCTTTGCTCTTGACTATTCAGTTTATATATGGCAGTGTTTAAAGGATGTACTCCAATAATATTTTCTAATTGCCATTGGGATTGTTTAATCAAAGTATCAGTTTTCACTTCTGTTGTATCCTTATTTATGCTTCTGTTGTGGTTAGGTTTTTTACATTAGAAATGTAACTGTGTCACAACACAGATGTATTTCTTCTTACAGTAGTGTTCTGTTTCCTGAAATACTAGAATCATAGAATGGTTTGCATTGGAAGGGACCTTTAAAGGTCATCTAGTCCAACCCCTGACATCTTTCTTTTTACATCCTTTTACATCTTTCCTTTTTCTTCTTATAGGATTTTTTAATCTGACTGCACAGACACACTGGTGGGTATTTTTTTTCAGAAAAACATAAACCCTTCAAAATGTGATTGCTTCTTTTTTACCGAAGTCTTTGCTTTAATTGTATACAAATCAAACCTTTGTAAATATTAATTTCTTTTTTGCTTGTAAAGTGCTTTTCACTAAGCTCTCAACTGTTTTGCATAGATCTTAACTATACTGTAGATAAAACATTGAAGAAGGTTTTAGTGTGTAAGCAAGACAGGAAAAGAAAGTAATCTTAAGTAAATAGCTTTTAGGATGCTTCTGATGTTGTGCAAAAGCAAACCTGCTGCTTTGTCTGCAGGACATTCAAATGAACTTAAAAGGAATAAAACCAGTTTCAACAAGAAAAGCCTTTTAAAATGCAGAATCTTTGGAGTTTTATGAACTATTCCTTGTGATGAAATAGTCTTTTATCTAAATAACATACCCTATATTGCCCAACTCTTCCCCTAGAGAGCAGTTTAGAATATATTTTGATTTTTAAAACTGCAGATATTTGTCTTGTCATGGCATTTGTGTTAAGATAGTCAGTGTTAACTGGTACAAAAGCTGTAGTATAGCTATCATTGTGAGAAATACCCGTAGCTCAACTGCATCACGGTGGTGTTCTCATTATTCCTGACAGCTTGTGCTAAGGCCGTAATTTAAGGATGTATTCTAAATGAAAAGGTGAGATTAGAATGTAGGTTTCCCAGAATCATACATTGTCTTAATGCAATGTGCTATGAGACAGAGACAGGGAGTTCTACACAGTTTGTCTCTGAGGGGCTTTTATAGACTTCCAGTGGTAACTTCAAGGAAGAGCTCAATCCCAAATGATTAAAAAAAAAAACCCAAACCAAACCAAAAGCATATTTAAAAAAGCATAATATTGGTCTCTGAAAGATTTGAGTTACCTTCTATAGAGCCTGTATTTGTTCTGTATCCAATAATCTCCAAGCTGATGGATAACTATTTGTTTTCTTTGTTTCAGAACTAATAGAAAAAAAATCTAGTGAGAACTTTAAAAGTGAGATTTTAGAGGCAGAAGTTTTGCTAATTTTTAATATAGATGAAAAAAAGCATATAGAGTTAGACAAATTCTTCTATTTACTTCAGTGCTCACTCCAAATTAGGTCTGAATATATGAAATCACTTTAGTTTTCAGCAGCATTGCATAGCTAGAAGCTCAGGATAAACTGATTGTTAAGAAAGTCAATTTAACCTGTAAGATATTCATTATTTATGAAGATAGAGAAGAAAACAGTCTTGATTCTCAGATTTTATGATACATTTTAATTTAAATGGTTTAGTTAAAATGAAGTGGCAACAGTTTAGCAATCCTGCAATCTCATTTTTATGAAATTACTCTCCAGACCAGGAATGCACCTAAATCTTTAATGATGTTTCCACATTTCTGAAATTGAAAACCTTGAATTACTTTTAATGTTATAGGTGGGAACTGTAGATAAATAACTACTTGTAGCTTCAAAACTTCCAGCCTGTGACATGCTGAGTGCCTTTTGTTTCAGTGCTTCAGGCTAAAGTACAATGGAAGCGAAGCTGCATTGTTGAAAAAAGAAGCACCTTAATCCACTTCCAGAGCAGGACTGAAACGGGGGAAGAACTGACAATGCCTTAGCTTCTCCTTACTATCTTCTGCTGATCTCATCTTTCAGTGTCACTGGAGCTGATTTCAAGGAGGAGAAATCTGATAGTAAGTATTCAGTGGCCAAGTAAGTGCACAGTTCTTCAGTGCTGAATTATCCTCAGCTGTTTATTGTTAGCAGCTAGACAACAGGACTGTTGGGACTGCAACCCACCTGTGTCCACAACAAAATAGGGCACCTCCAAAATTAAAGCCATTTTTTTTTCTTCAGTGGCATGGTATTTCAAAAGCATTTTGCATAACTGAAGGTTCTGCAACTGAAGGTATGTGTCCACATAACCAGCAAAAGAGACAGAGACAACGGGTGAAACTACAGTGCAGCAGTGATGAAAGGCATTGTTTTGCATCCTGCTTGTGAAAGAGTCACTGATACTCTGTAGCCAAAACCACTTGCACTTGAACTGATGCTTGTCACCTCGTGGACTAAATTCTCCATTCTGGTGAGACAGTTGTGAGAGATTTGAAAGGTTTTGAATTTTCTCTGACACATCCATCAGTAGTGGCTCTGATAACAGATAGAAAAACAACGTATTATTTGGTGGTGAATCCAGGTCTGGATAGCAAGAATGACGACAGGTCAAGACTTGTTCTTGCCCACTTCATGTTGCTTGCTGAGGCTTTTTGCAAGTCCTTCATTTAAAGGGTGCCCCTGTGTACCTTCATTTTGAAAACTTTTTCAAAAGCACTGGGACTTTTTTTTCATAATTACTTTGTACAGTAATGAATGCTTTTGACACTCTTGTCTGATGTAGCCTGCACTTAGATTTAGCACCATGTAAAGCCGTTCACTACTTTCAAAAGCTTTTTTAAGGTTGTAAAACAAGCACTCAAAGGCTAGGAAGCCTGAATTCCAGATGCATATGAGTTATGAAGCTGTCTTTGAATTATGACTTTTTTCTCTTCTTGCTAAACCTCTGCCATTTTCCTGTTTTGGTTTTTTTTAACTTCAAAGAACGTTTCATTTTTGACTGGGAAGAACAGTCACTTTTCCAATACATTTTACTTGCTACATTGTTATTGATATCCTGTAACCACGGTAGTATTTTTAAGTGTAATTGAACAGTAACTAAAATTAGAGTATGCAAACAGGTAAAGTACCTGTATCTTCTTTCACTCAAGATATTCAAGTGGCATAATTTTACATATATATATTACCATGGATCAAAATATGCTATTAAAGCATGTATCAGAAAAAGTATTGTATCTTTAGGCCATTTTGACGTTTAAAGAGGAATTTCACCCCTAATACATAAGGATGACTGGATGATAACAGTTGTAAGCTGTATGCGCTGTGTGTATCGGTTTCTAGCGGATCTAGCCCCGCTGCTCCGTGCCTCTCTCTGGGATGCCACTTCAGCCCCCTACTTCCTGCTGACAGCCTTTTTTCCGAGCCCTTTGCTATTTCTGAATGCCCTTCGCCGGCGGGCCCAGCGCTCCCGGCGACCATGCAGCGGCAACGCGGCGCTTCTCTGCTGCGCTCGGTTGCACCGGCGGCGGCTCCGCCGTCGTGCGAGACCAGGGAGCAGCTCGGCCGGGGCTCAGCCTGGCCAGCCGTTGAGGGCAAGAGCGTCACTACCGGCAGTGCGCAGGCGCTGCCGCGCGCTCCCGGCCCGGGGGCGGTGCGCGGGCAGGCTTAGACGTGGCAGTTGGGTGAGTGAGTGTCCCCGAGCGGCAGCGCGCGCGGGTGGGGGGCTGCGCGAGGCCCCCAGGTAACGGTCCTAACGGTCTTCAACGGTCTCTCGCTCCCCCGCCACAGCTGTGAGGGACAGTGGTGGCAGCGGGCAGGGGGCATCTCCGGGTGCCGTGAGGGGGGATCGGGCCCTCGCTGCAGGGCAGCGACCGGGTGAGCAGCCGCGGGGGCGGGCGGAGGGGTCGCGGCGGTGCCCCGCGGTGCGGGGAGGAGCGGGCGGGCAACCTGCATCAGGGTAGTCTGAGGGGCGTTAAGAGAGAGCAGGAGCTCTGGAAGTTGAGGGCACTGCCGCCTACCTGCACGGAGCCGGGGAACTCACAGTCCTCTGCCCCGGAGCGCCGGTACGGTGTCAGGCACAGGCGGGCCGGCAGACGTGTCTGGCAAGGAGCCGCGTGGTAGCACCGAGTGAACAGTGAGACCTGTTGCCGTGTGACAGTGATTTAAAATTCTTATTTAAGGGGGATAGAAGTGTTAACTGTTTGCAGGTGTTGTACTAAATTGGGGTAAGCTATGAAACCATAAGCTTAAGTTTAAGCCAGACTGTTACTAAAAAAAACCCCAACAAACAACAAAACAGAAGCAAAATGTAATGTGTGTAGTTCTTCAGAGCAGTGTCTCTGAAGAAATACAAAGTTAATAGTTGTTCTTCAGTTGCTAAGAATGTGATTTGCTATTTTTGATTCCGTTATCCTACTTCTACACGCACATTTTTACATCTTCACAGAGATATCAGTGCAGTAAAGCATTGCATAGGTACAGCAATCCTCTGAAGGAAAAAAAAGATGACAACCTGTTCTGTAATAGCAGTAAATTAAATCATGGAGAAGTGCTTGTTATTGTTCCTCAGGCTATGTGGTGTAAGGTAAACCAGGGTGAAGAGAGACAATGAGAAAAAGGTTTTCACGTCCTTTTGTATAGTGACACACAGTAAACAAACTGAGGGAAAGATTCAGGTTTAGCAGATCCTATGATTTTTCTCATGTAATTTCCAGAGTGCATCTATATGTCTGTTGTTGGAACCCGATCACTAAAAACATAGGTAATCAGTTTCTGTTAATATTTTGGGTGTTGTCTCCAAAATGTTTTCATCCCATGTTGGTATATATACATGCCTTTAGAAGAGATTAAATATGCTCAGTGTTGAATAAGCTGTGTCTGATAAATGCTTATGGTTTGAGTTCCTGTCTCTCTTCAGCAAAACCTCTCTGTGTTTATACTGTCTGTGGGAAGTTTGACGTGGCAATTTTTTTTGTGTGTGTGAATGAGTAAGCTGTGGAGGAAGTTGTTTCCCCTGGATGCTGTCGCAGCTAAAGGTGTTGGCTGTTACAACTGAAGATCTCTTCCTTTTTATAGATACAATATATATGTCTATGCCAGTGTGTAGGTAATTTAGTGCTGACTTACTGTCTGTTGGAACAATTAAAGCTCATATTGCCACGTCTTTCTAATGGGAGTGGGAAGAAACTAAGACTGGTAGCATGAAGCCTTTCTGTTTAAACTTTTTCTTCTCTCCCTGTTTACCTGGTTAGCTAAGAAATAGAAAACAGCTCCCTAAGGTTAGCTATTGGCAGCAGTTTAATACTGCAACTGAGAAATTTTATGCTACATTGAAAAGAGTGTGGTTTAGAGGGCTGTGTGGGCAATGTATGAGGAGGGCCAGGCCCTGTAACCAGTTCAAGGTGATTTCTTGTTTGATATGGAAAATTAATAAAACTGTTGCATGTTTTTCCTTTTTTTTTTTTTCTTAAAGAAATGTATGTTTAATATGTGTAAGCCTTGAAATGGCTTTTCTCTACTGATGTGTGCCAGTGCAGTGTGAATGCTTTGTGTGGTTTTGAGGTGCTTTTGTGCGCGCTTCTGGAGCGCAATTCCGGATTTACCTTCATCCAGTTTTCATACTCAAAGATGACTCTGTGGCTTGTGCCTGGGAATGTGAAGTATAGATGGTGAGGAAGGCTGTTTCAAAGGAACATTTAACATCTAAAATGTTGGTTTACATCAGGTATCTTTGTTTCTTTGGGGGTGCCTCAGCTATGTACTTGGTACGCTACAGAAGTATTAAGTGATCATTCAGGGTTTGGATCCTCAGCACTTCTTAAAAGGGTATAAATTTGGAAATTAATCAAGAAACTTAGTAGAATTCTGGTTTTGTTAAATTCAATGTAAGTCAAAATAAAAAAAATATCTTTTACGTGGTTTTGTGGGGATAGAATCATTGGCCAGCTGTGGTCTGCAGGCCATTAGCAGTTTGGAGTCAGCCAGGTGCTTAAACTGGGAGGGGCACAAGCCAGGGCAGCTAACATGAGTTGGCTACAGGTGTAGCCCATCCCATAAATGTCATGCTCATTATAAAGGGGTAGCTTTGCTGAGAACAGGAGCTTCTCCTCTCAAGAGTTGCTATCTGTGGAGAGGCTTACTTGTTCTGCTCCTCAGGGCTGTTTTCCCATTTATACTGCTATACATTTGCTGGCCTGAGTATAACTTCATGTACTTTATATTGGTGTTGGCACTAATATTAATTTTGCTGTTTCATTAAATCCCTTTTCACTTCAACCCATGGGTTTCTTCTCATTTTCTCAACCCCCTTCTCAGCTGGGGAGTGGTCATTGGGTGATAAAAAACCTGTTATAGTTTAGCCCTAGATATGAGCTAAATATAAACACCTGGAAACCAGAAAGCTAGCTAGCAAGGTTGCAAAGTGTATAACTTCAATATCTCTTCAAATCCCTTGGTGGCAAGGGCAAGGTATCTGAATACTAGTCTTATGAAACACAATCATCTGGTGTAGTAATGCAGAATTCTTCAGCTTTTCTAGTTCTAAAAATGATTACAAATCATAAGGATGCTTTCTACTGAAAGTTTATTCTATTCTACTTAACAACATTTGCCTCAAAAACAAACAAAACCCCCCCAAATACAAACAAACAAAACCAAACACAAAACAAATAATAAACCAAACCCATCCAAACAAAAAACAGAAAAAAACCCATGTCTTGTTAATGCTCTCATCATTTGAAAACTATTTCTGAATTGCTTTTAATCAAATTCTGGTTTCAGGATTTTTTTATTTCTTTTTCCTTTAATAGAGTCAAGATGTGAAAGCTTAGGGAAAGATGCCTCATAGTACCGAGGACAACATATGGCACTGTTAAGGCCATACTGCCCTCAGAACAGCTTCTTAGTTGTGGAATACCTTGTGTTCAGTTTTGTCACGCTATGAAGTCCTGTAGTAAAAATGCTGCCTGGGCCTGTAATGCCCAAGACAGCTGGAAATAGGATCTCTCTCCATCCTGTACTTTATTTTCCACTTAACTGGTACCAAAAGTGCAGAATTTTTCCTCTCTTGCTAGAAATGAGGCTGATGTAGAAGGTTTGATGGAAAGCTGGTGCCATGTTCCATATATACCCTAAAGAAAGGTGTTCTAGAACAAGAGAAGGATTTGCTAGAGGAGTTTCATTATCTGGTCACTCTGCCTTTCCTGATTTTTCAGTGTGTTTATTGGGATATCTGGTATTTGGGAGTGGTGCTCACAGTGTATTTTTCAGATGTAGTAGAAGTCTAGGCTTTCCCAGTAATGAGGACAGTTTGAGACTTTCCTTTGAATTTTCTTCTGCCTGCACATCAGTTTCTTACAGATTTTCTCTCCATAGCCCAGGGAGAGGTGAATCCCATTCACAGAAATTCAGTTGTTTAAATCCATGCAGTATGGCAGTGGTGCTGAGGAAACTAGCCAGTCAAGTGAGCCTGTTATTTTCTCCTGACTTGTAGGTCTGTTTTTGTCCTCAAATGTGTCTTGTCTTTTATGAGAACACAGTTCATGACCTTTTAAAATGCACAAAAAAGTGAAGAGTAGTAGCAGGTGTCGCTTTCTCTTTTGCAGAATCTTAAAAAGGAGACAGTACTTGGAATGAGAATATTGCCATCATGAGTCAACAAGGTTATGTTGCAGCTCCTCCATATTCCCAATCCCAGTCAGGAGGCTTTTCTGCAGGTCTGGGACCACCTAATTCTTCACTTCATTATGGGCATTATGGGGACCCCAACTCCTCATACTCAGCACCTCAACCAGGTATGAACTTGGCTTAAAATGTATTTTCAGAGTCTACTTTTTTTATGAAAGCGTTTTGCATCTTTCTTACTTGTCAGCACAGAATGCTTTGGTTTACACTGCTGCTGCAACAGGATTCTGCACTGGCTTTGTCAGTGTTATTTGTTGATGCAAGACACATAACAAATTCAGTTGTCCTGGAAGCAGTAAGCAATGGCGTTTAATGGTGTGTTATGAGTAGTACCTTATACAGACCAAAAAAGGGTGATTTCTGGGAACAGAGGAATGCTTCTCAGCTTGCATGCGTATTAACACATTGAGAGCAAGCAAGCTCTCAGAAATGGGTTATTTTCTTGACAGTAGGGCCTTTATCCTACTGAATTCTTGAGCACAGACTTGCCTATGAGTAAGAGTTGTTGTTCTGCTTAAGGTTGTTTACTGGGTGATGTATTGGATAAAACATGGTAAGGAGAGCCTATCTGTTTTCTAACTGCTCAGAGACAATCCCTTTCAATGAAGAAGGGCACGTTAGGTACAAGCAAATTACAAGCAAAGGTGGTATTTGCTTTATTTCTACCAGCATAATCATGCTGCAGGTAATGTAATTGATATCCAACAGGTAAACCTGTCTGTCTTTATCTTGGCTTTTCACTAATTTCCAAGTTACTGATACATGGTTTCAGATCTTTCAAGAAGTATAATATATGAGTGTATGGTGACTGAAGCTTAAAAATAATAATTTGAGAGCATGGAATAATTTGTAAGTCATGTTGGTCTAATTTCAGTAAAATCAGAGTGGGCGTATAAGTAGTAAATTGTGGCTGTGGAAAATATCCAAAGAGTAAGGTTTCCTTTTCCCTCTGAGTATATATAGCCAAGACTGGAAGGCAGGAAGAGGGACCGTATCAATATTTTGGCTGATGTCACAGGGGGAAATTACTTAAAATGGTAAAGATGTCTCTAAGGCATCTAAAAATGTATTTGTTAACATTTTTAATAACATTCAGGTTACCATAAGTTACATAAAATGTAGCATTTGAGATGGTCGAATAGGGTAATGACAGAACTAAATATGCAAGTATATTGAGGTTTAAATATTGTGTTGTCATTGTTTTTTTTGTGTTATGAAAAAAGAAATTTTACCTAGATTTTTTCCTAAAACAACTCTTGTTAACTTTAATAAGTATTACCTTAATCTGATGCTGAATATAGTCTGAAGATAGAACTACTTCTGGCTTATTAGAATACTTGAGAAAAATACCAGTTTTGGTACCAAACTTTTTTGATGTTAGAGTAATTTAAAGGAAAACAATTTGAGAAATACAGGTTGAAAAGCTGCTTATTCAGCCTTGCTGTTACATAAATTATAGTCTCTTTGTAGTCACTGTTCTAGATCCAACGGAGGCTTATTTTTTTTTTTCCCAAGGTTGTTCCAAGTTTTCTGTTAGACCATGGTCTCTGAAATCAAACATGCATCTTGCTTCTACCTGAAAAGATAATTGGCTGGCAGGGAATTGCAAGTATCCCAAATTGATTTTCAGGCTTTGTTCATTATTGCTTCTTTCTTACTGTCCCTCTTGGGTTCTTTTGCTGGGAAGTTACCACCTACTATTTGCTAGCTTTTTATTATCTGTTCTTCATATTTGTTTCTAAAGCTGACCAGAAATCTGTCCTATCTTATGGAATCGCAGAACAATTGAGGTTGAAAGGGACCTCAGGAGGACATCTGGTCCAAGCCTCCTGCTCAAGCAGGGCCACCCAGGGCTTTATGCTTGTATTTCTTGGCAACCTGCTTTCTTACAGGGTTCTTGCATAAAAGAGCTTCTTCTTTTGCAGGTATGTCAAAATCAACTGTGCCTTTTGGATCTTCGGCTCCCGTTGGGCCTCCACCACCTGGTACACATCAGTTCAGCCAGACCAACTTCCAAAAGGGGTCCAGTACACCAGGGCAACAGCTACATAGGTGACTTTCAAAAAATAATATATGAAATCTTAGCTATTTGACCTCTGTTGCATCCCTTTTATCTTCAGCAGTTCTGACTTACTCCAGTTCTGAACTGGATCTTCTGGTTCCCTGTATTAAACTGCCAGGTCATACAGCATGATCTGTAATTTCATTAAGTTCTATTTTACAGCAAGTCAGGTTTTTATCATGCATTGTTTCTTTTGCTTTTAATTTTTCTTTCTTCTTGATCTGAGACCCATTGATTTAAAGCAGCAGTAAGGTGTTTTAAGTGCTGCTTGATATAGCAGCTGTTATTTAAAAATTAATAGCTGCTATTGAGTTTTGACTAGAAGCTGGTGCATGTTTCTGTATCCGTAGTCACCCCCCGCTTGCCTTGTTAGGATGTTTTTGCTTCATTATTGTTGCATCCCAGCCGAGGATCCATAGGGTACTTCAAAGACATTTTGTGATGCAGTTTTCTTAAACTGTCTAGGATGGATACCTGCTACTCTTTTACTTAGGTCTGAGATTGACTATGAATATTTATCTGAAGTGCTGTTGTTCTGCCTCTGGAGTTTACAGGAAGTGAAGGAGCCAGAAGTGGGGGAGGGAGAAAATAGGGTCAGGTGGAAGCTGTGAAAAGAAATCTTGGAAAAATGATTGTATGAGGGGATAGCTAACCTTTATTACACAGTAGTTATATTGCAGGTAGTTGTAAGTGGCTAAATATGAGTAAATCTTACTTAATTCTGTCAAATGTTAATTGTTTTGCTCACCTTCCACGAGGGGTGAAATGAGTTTGTGTACCTATTACAACTTCAGTTTCTGAAATTGACACTGTTTAACAACATTCTTGTTTTAATTGAAGTCTTAATGCTTCTGTGCTTTTTAGTTATTATGTAGTTATTTGTGTTCAGGTATGTTTTCTTAAGCATCCAAACAGGGAAGGCTGTTTGGCTGTATTTTATCACTGTTTTTAAGGAGGACCCAAAGAGACCGGTTGTCAGTTGTAAATGACAGTGTACTAATGCATCAGGAGAGGTGGCTGTTGTCCTGAAGATTTAAAAACAAACTGAACACAGTCCAGTTGACACGACCAACTTGGTAAAATACAGATTCTCTTTCCTATCTTCCAGTTGTTTCCCTGACAGCCGCACATCTACTTGTTTTTACCTGTATTTCACCTGATCTTGTTTTATTGCCAAATTGCTGAGAGTTGCTATTCTAGGCCAGGAAATTTCCCCATCAGAATTTCAAGGAAAGTGAATTCTAATTCTCTTGAAATAGCTAGGCCTCTCCTCAGTTTTTAGAAGTGGTTATAGGAAAATCAGTGTAGATCATCTCTGAGAGAGAGCCTGAGATCTTATTTTTGCAGAGTGAAATAGTCTAGTAGAAAATACATTTATGAGCCATATGTGTGTTACAGCTTTCTTTTCTTTAGTTATCTTTCTTGCATTCGTGTTTTTCCATATCTGTTAATCATGAAGCAGTTTTTCCTACATGTGTCATCTTTTTTCCCTCGACTACAGGGATCTCCTTAACAGTTTTTCAGTTAATTTTTTTCTCTCCACAGATTTTTCTTCTTACCTTCTTCATCTGTCCCTGGTAGGGAATCTTCCCTTATAAGCATGGAAAGGGGATGGAGTGATGCGATATGTTCAGAAGCTTGTCTGTCTTAACCTTTGAGCATTCATATAATTATTGACATGCTTTTTGCCATGGCATATTCACTCTTCTTTATCTCTAACAAGGATGCGAACAAACATGTACTGTTTTCTTCTTTTTATTTAAACAAGTGTGCAATCTCTTTGTGCTTTATGACTATTTACATGTAAGTATATGTTTTCTGTGCAGAATGTGAGCCAAACTCTCAAGAGTTTGTCCTAATTAATTGTTTCAGCACCACCCTTGAAGGTATGAGATCATCTAGGACTGTAATTGGTTGATGAAACTTTTTGCATAACTGCACCAATTTCTCCCTTTAGGTTTCAAGGCCCTCCACCTCCAAGCAATACGGGACCTTCCTATCCTCCATATGGTCACCAGTCACAAGCAGTCTACTCAAATACTGCATCCATTTCACCAGCAGAACTTGCTAACCAGCTCAACAGCATGCAGATAAATAACTATGGTAATCAGATTGTTTTTATTCAATTGACTTTTTTTTAGTTAAAGCAATTAAGACTGTGATAATTATGAACTTACTGAATTTTTTAATAAACAGAAAATGAAGTCTTTGACCACTATCATTTGCTCAAATTCTTAGATTTATTTTTTTAATTTCATCCTATCCTTTAAATCAATATTCTTGGGTTAATTCTGAATTGATGTTTGATGAACCTTCTGTAAAAGTCACTTATCAGTCATTTCTCAAATTACTTGGTGATTCCACCAATAACAGAAAATGTATGAGCAATAATACTGGGACAGGCTTTAATCTTTCTCAGCGTTTCAGAGTTTTTATGTTTTGAAACTACCTTATTCTTTTTATCCAGCTCTTATAGTTTAGTTTTTAATCTAAATTTTTTTGTATTTATTTTGAGGTTAAAATGTCTCAAACCTAAGCCATGAGATGAAGATGTGATAATGGGATTCGTCCATGTAAATTACTTCTAAACACTAATTTTCTGTTTATCTGCTTTTCCTGAATATTACCTGATGAAATTTAGCATTTCATTTAAGAGGAGTGGAATTTAATTAGCATTTTATTTTGCTGAGATGTGTTTTCAGGGGGATTAATTTTTTTTAATGAAGGTCACTTTGGTGTCTGATGTTTGTAAGGTCTGTGTAGAGGTGAGCTTTTCAGGCTGCACTTAATCCTGTATCACTGTTTCTACCTGGCCTTACAAGTTGCTGATTTAACTTGAATGAAACCTGCATAACTGCCATGGGACTTCCCCTCGATACAACTGCTTGTGAAAACCTACACCTTCTTTACCTTAGAAAAATTAATGTAGACTCAAATTCAGTTTTGAACTGCAAGTGCATGATTAATTCAAACTTTTTTATACAGGATGAGGTGTGTCTCATCTCATCCAGAGCACTGCATATACAGTAATTCTATTATTTGGAGCAAAATATTTTCTTTTTAATTCCTGCCTTCATTGTATTGCCTTCAGCAATAATTATGTAAAAATACAATGTTCTTGCTTGTTGTGTTACATGCTGGAAGGTTGAGACCCTTCAGACCACTGAAGAGGTGGATTCTTTACAAGTCTGCCTCTCTGTTAGAGCAAAAGAAATACTAGAATAAAACCTAAGTCTAAGCTGGTGTAATTTGACAGAGTGCTGAAATTCACAGTTTGTAAAGCTACTGGACTGATGTTTATTTGTACCAGATGAGAACCTGAGCTTGTGTAGCTTTTTTCAATTAAACACTTCTGGCCAAAGATGCATTTCAATATTTGTATATTAACACATTGGTCCTTTTTGCTGCAAACCTAATTTTGGTTATTTGGCTTATAGGAAATTATTCTGCCATATGTCTTTGGAGAGAGATTTGACCAAAAAATATGTAGGTTTTATTGAGTAATAAGTATTTGCAGATTTTAAGTCTCAATCCCAAACCCTATTTCTAGGCTCATCTTAATTCTAATTGGAATCTGGATATTATAAGTGACAAACTATGCTTCACCAATGTGTACAAAATAATTTCCACATATTTCATCTTTTTAGCGTCAAAACCAGAAGATGCTTGTAATCCAAATAAAATGAGTGCATTTATCTTCTGTTGAGCCTGTCATGGCGAAATGCAAATAGCAGACTTAAAAAAAACCATGCCACATAAGAGAAGTTGGTTATTAATCAAAAAGAATGTTGTTTCACATTATGAAATTAAATATTATTTCAAACGCAAATAGTGTTTATGTGTATTATAATCAAGAATTGTCAAAGGCTGGCTTCCCTCTCTTTCCCCATCCACCCCAGCTGCAGTGTTTTATTGAAAATAGGCCAAGAGAGATAAAATTGTTTGATTTGGTTCAGACTTAAGCTATGAGGTTAGGTTTGTTCTGTGGACAGACGTTCAGAATTCTCCTAACAGCATTGTCAGTATGGGATTCAGTATTGACTATATGTTGTAAATATACAGAGCAAAAATAAAACACCTCCCATACAGAGTTAGTAGGTTATAATTTTTGACTCAGCTGACATAGTTTCTTGCACAGGTCCTGGCACTGCTCTGAGCTCTCACATGTCTTCTGGGCATCCAGCATCTCTTCAGGGTCCACAACTACCACCACCAACCCAGCAGCAAATGACTTTACCACCTGGATCACAGGTTCCTCCGCCAGCAAATAATGTTAATGGCCTTTATGCTTCATCATCATTGCCTCCTATGACCAGACAAGATGGGATCCCTGCACCTGTCCCCCCAAATCCTAACTTGCAACAGCCTTCAGGACAACCTCCAGGGCTTGGATATCATCCTCAGCAAGGTAAGGAAGGTTGTTATGTAATTGAAAATAAAGCATGGACGGAGAGTCACCACTGGAACTGCGACTGTTCACAGCTGATGTTCTGCTGACTTGGAAAAATGAAAATTTATCTTCTTTTGTACAGTGGAAAGATTTGCATTGTCAGTGCATTCAAGGCAGGCTATGCTTTTGCTCAAAAGTTTAGCACTTTGTTGAGACTGTAACAAGAAAAAGGATAATAATTTGGATCAGGAACAGAATTATTTGGTTAGTAATGAGTAAAGGCACAATATGCTACAGAAATCTTTTCTTGTACGCTGAAGGAATAGATTGCTCTCTGTCTTAAAGTACTTTGTCAGAAGTGGCTTTTAAAAATGCATTGCTATGGCAATAAACTATTGAAACTGAATACAATTATTTCACCTGACGTAGGTGAGTAAAACAGTTATTCTGCCAACTAAAAAACCAGCTAACTAGACCGGTTCACATTGATGTTGGGGGAGGGATTCTCACTAATGTAATAGCCTCATTTGAGTAGCTGTGGTAATCTCTGCTAACCATCCTACTTGATACACCTGAAATTTTTGGAGCTGAAGTTGTCATACCTGTGAGCCAAAGTATGCCATTTCTTTTACTCGCTGAAAACAGAAGGGAAGGACAACTTGCCTTTAGCTGCGTAAGTATGAATTGTATGGCAAAAGCTGATCTTAAAACAACTGTGAAAAGACAATTCATTTAAAGTATTTAACTCTGCAGCAAACTATGGTCCTCAGATGGCAGCATCTCAACTGTCGTACCCTGGTGCTTTTCCTGGGGGTCTGGTACAGCAGAAGAAGCTCGATCCTGACTCCATTCCAA
>JANHGN010010323.1:47907-58751 GCA_024605025.1 Megaceryle maxima | reverse complement strand
TTTTTTTTTCCCTCTTTTTTTTTCTCAATCAAAAAAAAAAACAACAAAAACCCCCCCCCCCCCCCCCCCCCCCCCAAACAACTAAACCCATCTAAAAGCAGCAACAGTCTCTTTGGAAAAATACATGAACTAGAATTTTTGGTGTTTTTTCCCCACACTTAATCTACTTGTACTTACTAGATTATTTTATTTTTATTTAAAGGCAAAACTATAGTGGATAATATTGACCTGATTATGTTTTAAAGACAAAAACATGCTAGTACATGAGTTGCCACTAAATCTTGCAAATAATTTGTCATGTATATTGTGTTTTAGCACTTAGCACATTAGGTGAAGCATTTTTGAATGAAGAGAGGGCGGGCTTATTGCTGCACTACCAGCCACAAGGAGCAGCAGGAACAAAGGTGAAGGAATCTAAAGCAGGCTGCCTTAATAATAATCTAGTCAAGGTGCTCTGCAGAGGGGCTGCCATTGTACCAACATTTGCAGTCATGGTGGACGCCTTGTAACAGAGGATGCAAAAAGTAGGGGAAGTGGGTGGGAGAGGATAAAGCTAATAAAAATAATATTTTTATAGGCATTATAATTTTGTCTTTTAAAGTAAAAATAATTACATTTCTAAAAGCTCTGGCTTTAGGGGCTAATTTCCTGAAGCCATTTGTACAGTATGTCAAAAACCAGCAAACTTAAATGACAGTAACAAAAAACCCTCGTGTCAGCCTTAAATTACAGTATATAGCATATTAAAACTGATATTAAAAGTCAGAAAATTATTAATTTTTTTCATATATATATATTACACTCATACCTTTTTCAAGGGTGTCTACTTCAAAAGTTGAACTAAAAAGGTGCAAGAAGTGTTTGTGCAGTGAAGCAAAGCTCCCTACTGGCCTGCGACTGTAAGAAAAAGACTGATACTTCAGAAAACATCCCAGGCAAATCTGCCAAAGATACTGGTCTGCAGTGCTTGTCTTTACAGCCTTGTTTCTTTTGCTATAGGTCGGAGGTCATCTTCATAACTAGAAATGGCTTCAAATGACATTTTTGTCTTTAAATACCTGTAAGTTGAATTTTGAGAATAAGAGATTATAGGAGGGAGAAGGCAGGGTGCTCGGAATATCCGCTTCTCAACCACTGTTAATGGCTGAACATGAGCAGAATTTATTTTTCCCGGTGATTTGAACACAATCCAAGATGAGGGAAAAACACCACCACCCAAACTAAAAAAAAAAACCCAAACAAAACTAAACAACAACAAAAAACACCCACCAAAAATCAAACACACACCAAAGCCCAGAGGTTTACATAATTAACAGTCATTCCTTAACAAACTCACCCAGACTGAACAAATACAGACCTGGAACCAGATGCTCCAACTTGACCTCATTTTAAACCTTCATCGGAATCTCTTACTAGGCCCCAAAATGAGCTAGATTTACCACTTAGCAGTCCTCAACATGACAGGATATTATGGTAAGGTTTCAAACAAACCATTGGAATAGCATGTGCTGCATTTAATGTTACACCAATTTCTCAAAACCATGCCCTTTGCTTCTCCAGGCAAAAGCACAACTCTGAACACCATTTAAAAAAAAAAATGAAATAAATAAATAATTTTCATAAAGATTTGTTTACATATTTAAAGCAGTAGGAGGAAAGACAACTAATAAGGAGGTTATAGTGTCAAACCTTCCTTGTCATTAACACTACAATTCTGTTTCTTTTCATCTACAGTAGGAATCTCCTGGTGGTCTGATGCAGTTGCAGGACTGGTAGGGGTAAGGTCCATTAGCTGCCCCTCAATGTGAGTCCACGAAGACATTGATTCATGTACTGTAATGGTGTGTTCCTCCATCTGACGCTGAAGGCTGTCCATTTCTTGCCTTTTGAAAATAGTTAGAACAAAAAAAAGCAAAAATTAACAAGCAGAAAGCTTACTGCTGCATGCAAGATCAGAAAATTACTTTTCTTATTCTTTACATCTACTCCAAGACTAAGCTATAGCTGTACACAAGAAAAAGAAGTCTACAGGAAGCTTAGGAATTGTCTTTAAGAGCAAACCAAATACAATATGCTCAATTCAAATATAAGGGCAGCTTCTTTGTGGCACATACTCGTTGCTGGGGGTGATGCAGCACTGTCCCTCATTAAAGGGACTCAGAGACAGCAACCCAATGAACATGGTACTCTTGCAGGTATGAGACACAACATGGGAGGTAGAGGTGAGGAAAGCAGCACAGAAAAATAACTAGATAAACATATTATGACTTTAGTCAGACACCAACTTAGCAAAGTGACTAGTCTGGTAGTAGAGGATCACAGAACATAAGCACAGGCTCACTCCCCTCAAACATCAGCTGAGGCAATAACAGCAGCTCAGTTCTTCTAATAACATGAACCCCCTGTCTTCCTGAGGTTGTAGCTTTCCTGCTCAGAATCTCAAGTGCAACCATGTAAGGTAAAAATCTGAAAACACATTCTTGGCAGAATGAACTTCCTCTGTAGAGATTTCTTATTAATATACTGCCTGGGCTGCTATGATGAGCAGCCTTCCTGATGCTGTGAAGAGAGATGAAAAACAGCCTTTCCATCAGCACGAACAGCTAGAAATAGCTGTTTCTGGTTTGCTCTGCTGTGTAAAATTTAGGATGGACATTTTGTCTATTTTATTGTAAAGGCTTCTTTCCATTACCATTATATAGCACTTACAATGACAGAATATCCTACTATCTTAAATATAGTCCCAATAAGAGGAAAAGAATTCATTTTACAAAGCCTTTTTTTCCTTAGGCTGGCAGCTGGTTTCTTGGAAACATTTTTAAGATTAGTTATTATGGTTGAAATAACAGGTCATACTTTAATTGCCGGAGACAGCTGTTCAGATTTTTTAAGGGCTCCTTGCTCACAGCTGTTGATGGTTTCAACAGTTCTTCCAGCAAGGCAGCAGGCACTGGACAATCAGGAATCTTAACTGGAGTCACAGGATTTGAAGAGTTATTCTCCCCTTTCAGTTCCTTCCTCTGGTTAAAGGAAAAAAAGCGGAGCCAGAAATATAATCAGTGTCATTTTTACCAGATAAGTCTCACATCACACTACAGGTACATATATGCAGTACAGAGCAGGAATCAGAGACACATTCAAGTCTCATGGGTCACAAGCAAAGTTCTTAACGAAATGTCATCTGCTAACCATGGTCACAAGTAAACAAACAGCATCTAGAAGGACCTCCTCAAGGACTCACCCTACTAAAGAAATAAACCAGGAAGGATTTATAGCAAATTACTTGCATATTCACAACAAACATTCTTTCAGTGTAGTTAAGGGAACAATTCAGAAAAATAAATCAGTTGAGTACAAACATATAAATCCTTTTGGTAATTCTGGAACCTGCAGGATGATATACAAGGTCCAATGTCTAAAACGAATGAAATGAGGCTTCCATACAAAATTCTGTCTCACTAAGTGAGAGAATTACTTCAGGGAGATCTGCTATTACTGCATTTTCTGTGTACTAGTAGTGAATCAGAAAACTCAAAAGAAACCACTAATAGTTACCTTTTGAAATGTGAAAGGATGAAAAACTAGACAGGAAGGAGAGGACAGACATGTGAACGGTAAGAAGGTATTAATTCCATATTTGCCCATGATTCATTATTTAATTGCTACCTTTTTTGCTTTATTATTAGAAGTTAAAATGTAAATGCAAGATAATATGCTAAACACAAAGATTTCTGAACTAAAAGGTGGGAAGTCAAGATCAATACAATTAGTTTTGCCTGCAAATCTTTCTGTTTATCATTTAAATATCAAAACATCAGTAATTCTGTGTCATGGGCAGGCATTTCAACTGAGAGTTTTCATCAGGTTTCCTGCAGTGGAGTATTTTCTGTTACTTTAAGAGCATTAGCAGAATGTCTTTCAGGACCATACAACATGTATTTTCCCTATATAAATACCTTCTTCATCTTGCCATGCTTCAGGTCTAACTTCAGTTGCTGGTTCTGCTGCAGCAGCGACTTCATACTATTCTTCAGTTCAGTCACTTTAGCCTGCAGCATAAACTTATCCTTCTGAGTCACTGACAGGTCTTCCCTTACCATTTCCAACTCAGCCTTGATATTCTAAATGAGAAAAGAAGAGAATCAACATAGGGAAACAGCTATAAAAATTCCAGCAAATTAATGCTTGGGAGTTTTTTTGTTGCTTTGTTTTTGGGTTTTTTTTCAGTTTCCAGAGAAAACTAGAAAAACAAACAACACATAACACTGCTATTTGAAAACAATTTGCCCTGGCAGAACAACAAAAATAAGATTTTAAAGAGTCAGTAGCCTATTTAATGGTTTACAGTCAAGGAAATAAGAAGCTAACAGCACAGTCAAAGTGAAACTGGAAAAAGTAAAGACACTGCAAAACATATAGTGAGTAATTTTTTTATGAATAAAAAGATTTAAAGATTAAATACCTGTAAGACAACTTGTATCCCTTCTATCTCCTTGTGGCTACGCTGTTCACTCATATCTAACTGCTGCTTAAGTGTTTCAATTTCTCTTTCTTTTTGTTCTACTTCCCACTTGAGGTCTTCTACCTGATAGGGTAAAAAAAAGAAAAAAAAAAAATCTTTAGAGTTATCTATGGGTGCAATCAGCCACAAAATCTAAAATATATTATTATGCCTCATGAACCCTTCCTGGTTCTAAGAAAACCTAGCAAAACTGGACTGAAAAATGCTGAATTAAAGACACATACAATGCCTCATAAATAAGGACTAAAACCAGTAAGTATGCAGTTTTTACCTCTTGGCTTACAACAGGCTGTTCATTAAGCTTGTCATCCAGCTTTCTCTGCAGAAGTTGGAGCTGAGACCTGGCTTCTGCAAGTTCTTGCTGAAACTGTGATACCTCCTGGGAATGTTTCTCATCCTCTACCCTGTGCAGCAGGATTAACAGACAGTTATTCAATCTGTCCTTTAAAACAAGTACTTCCCTGGGTTAGCTATGTAACTGTAAATGACATGACAGCGCATGGAACCTGGTGAGGTATAGCTTTTACTGAAGGTTTTGCCAACACTTTCATATCAACAGTTAAATCACAAAAAGATTTTATGAGATAGATGCATGAATATATCATTAAATATTGGGAAAAAAAAAAAATCATTTCTTCAAGCACTGGCAATAGTCTGGATACAAACAACAGATTATGCAGTAAAAAACCAAACAAACCTGTCAACAATTTGCTTTTGATTTAGGAGGAATAGAGTTACCCATATATCCATTCTCATGTAGGTCTGATAATTTCTTATACGTTAAGAAGAGATCTTCTATACATGAAAACAAATTGAATATATTGTGGAATACATTCAACAATTAGATTAATCCTTTACATAAATCCTCAGGGACATGAAAGAAAGAAGAATAATAGGATATAGATGAAGTGTTTAAAAAAAAAAAAAAAAACAAAAAAACCAAAACTGTCAAAAAAGCAGATGGTCAAGCCTAAACACACAGCACTTCAAGTCTAACTGAATTATCAAGAGACAGGAAAAATGCAAGTATTTGCCAAGAGGCCAAACATACATCTTATGGTCAGGCTCTGCTGGGGTACATTTCAGCATAATCCACTAATGTATGACATTTTCAGGGGATTTATTTTATTTACTATTCTCTAAGAACTTGGACTTTACTTACTGCAGTTTATCCACTTCGGCCTGAAGGGCCTGGACAAGCAGTTCTTTGGCATGTAGCTCTTTCCTGATTTCACTGAGCTCAAGCACAGCAGCTCTGTAATGGCGGCGGTTATGTGCTGCATCTGCTTTGGCTGCTGCTTCCTACAAGAAAAAAGATACCATTTTTCATTGTCTTATCACTGTAGGTGTATCACAAAGGGAGCTACATTAAAGGGTTACAAAACAAATCAAGAAGAAAGTTGTGCAGCTGTTAACACCTCTCTTTTCATCTAAAGAACTTATTATTAGCATTGTTATCCTTATTAATACTAATGACAGCCTATAGAAGAAGCATTCTTGACAGACTGCTTCTAAATTGTGAATTTTTGGATGACACATCATCCCTTCAGGACATGCCCCAGGAATTACAAGTCATAATGGAACTTTCCTGGTAGTCACTCGCTATGCTTAACACAGGGCACCACAGAAAAGACATCAACTGCTCTTTCAGCCACTGGCTGTCATGACAAAGACCCCGCAGGAAGCGGTATGGTATAAAGTGTAGATTTTGTTTCTAGCTACTTTTCAAATACTTTACACATTTACATCACTTTTGAAGTAAATAAAGCAAAAGATGAGCCATTACCTGCTTCTTAAGGTCTTTAACTTTTGACTTTTCTTTCTCTAAGGAAGCCTGTAGAGCTTGGATAAGTTGCTGCATTTGCTGATCCTCCTCCTCTTTCCGCTTTAGGACAGCCTGAACCTGTATTACATCACAAAAAACAAATGCACATTTTTTGTGGGCTCACTAGAAGACCAGAAATGCCAACAGAGGAAACAGAAACTCCTCCTTCACTGGTACCCTTCAATCTTGAATGTAGCTACAGTTAAATGGTAGCTCATTATCTAGATTCTCATTTGCTTCTACCACATGAACATATTACTATTGGCATAAAAATCATTCACCTCGATGAATCCGCATGTAACACAGTTTGCATGTTCCAACTAGCTTGAGACACACTTTCACTATTGCAAATATTGTAGTGTGATTTGGTTTTTTCCCAAAGAAATAGCTCCGTTTAGTGAAAAGTCTAATTTCTGATTTCTTGTTTGGCCCCTGTATTACTGCTACAAACAGGAGACCCAGATATGGAGAAAATGCACAAACTTCGTATCAAGGAAGTGAAGATGTCTACTCTCTGTTATCATAAATACGAGCTAATTCCCTTCTTAAGATTATATCAAAAGGTCAAATACCTGTAGATTCAGTTGTACCAAGTCTGCCTCTCTTTTTGCTAATGCTGTTTCAAGGATATTGTTGTGCTCCCGCAAAGCGGCATTGGACTGACTAAGACCTGTAAGTTTTCCACGTTCATGCTCCAGTTCAAGGGCCAGCTTCTTATTATTTTCTTCTAAACGTTTTATCTTCTTCCTGAAGCCTCTAGATTCCTGAAGCTATAGCCAAGGAAGACAAACAAACAAAGAAAATCAAACAACTGCTGATTACTACCACAGTAAGTTGTGAGCTAAACACATTAAACATCTTGCCTTCCCAGAGTGGGATTTCTTTTTAAATGAATACTTCAAAATAAGCTCAATTGGATATTTTTTCCTTTTGGATGACTAAAATCCTTGCTAGAAAGCAGAATCCACAAGTACTGATCAGATGCAGGTCAAAAGTAGTTGATAAATATTTTTTTTTAATGCAACTCTACAACTGAATACCACCACCCTGCCCTCAAAACCAGTGAGCATCCATGTCTCCAGAAGGTTTCAAAAGATGATGATTGATGCATCCTCACTGTCTCATGACCAGAAAAAGCTGGTATCTAATACAGGAACTACTTTTATTTCTCATCTTCTTTTCCCCTACATGACAATGATTCATGAGACCATAAAGAACTGCCACAGGGCAGCAAAATTAGCAAATATCACTGACACAATGTTTCCTATGTAAGATTCTGATTTTCTGCACTGTTGCACTAAAATCACGGTACTAAAATTTCTCCCTGCCTCTCATGCATTTTTTTACTGTCACCTTCCACGTACGATGCAAATTCAAGCAATCACCTC
Organism: Megaceryle maxima; assembly: GCA_024605025.1. Taxonomy (NCBI): domain Eukaryota; kingdom Metazoa; phylum Chordata; class Aves; order Coraciiformes; family Cerylidae; genus Megaceryle; species Megaceryle maxima. Next base: position 51,016 of record JANHGN010010323.1, on the reverse strand, counting down.
ATCCTCAAGTTCCAGCACTTTCTCTCTGTATTCTTCAAGCTCCTGGCTGGTAAGTGAAATCACTTCTTGCAGCTCTTTTTCCAGCATCAACTTACTACTGCTAACAGCTTGCAATTCTGTCTCCAGAGCTTGCACCCTTTCCTAAAGGCAAAGGGATCACAAGCACAGTTAATATATCATCCATCTACAGGAATAATTTTGATTTTGTTAAAAAGCCTACTTTTCTAGCAATTATTACATGAGGGTTTAGTCCTTAATGTAAAGATCTTGCTCAGAGCTTTCCACCTTTGCATCTGGCTAATGCTGTTAAGAGTATTTGCCATCTTGCTCCACTGGTCCAAAGAATTGGAGCTTCCTCCAGTAAATTAATTTGCTTATCACAGGCATAACATGTATGAGTAAGTTATGGCTACCATGAAGAACTTTCATGGTGAATGAGAAAAAAAAACAAACAAACAGTTAAGAGTTGGAATTTTGGAAAACCTTCAGATGCTGAGCCTTTCAAACAACCAACCAACCCACCACCACCACCAAAAAACCAAACAACAACAGATAAATAAACAAAAAATAAACCAACACAAAAAAACCCCAAACCAAACTAAAACAACACAAACCCCCAGAACCCAAGCAAACAGCAAAAACTAATCAGGAAATTTAGCCCTAAGGTTGATCATCCTCTTGAGCTTGGATTACAATTAGTAACCTGAAAGATACAAGTAAAATTATTAAAAAAAAACCCAACAATCGACAAAACAAAACACAAAAGCACCAACAAAACCAAAGCCTGTCAAATCACCTCTCTCAAATGTTGTTAAGGAAACTCTCAGTGCTTAGAACACTGATACCATGTTCTTATGAAACTTTATATTCTAAATATTTTCATCACTTCAGGGTAAAATTCTATCTCAAGACTTGTATTTAATAACAAGATAGCTCTATCTTTGTACTAACAATGTTAAAAGACATCTGCATACTTGAGCAATCTGGTTGCTTCCACCATCAGTGACTTGAGCTTTTAGTTTGCTCAACTCTGCTTCAGCAGATTCCTTTGCAGCAAGAGATTCCTGTAGCCGACGACTAAGAATGCCAACTGCATTCTCATAAGCTTTATGTTTTGCTTTCATCTCTTTCTGAGCACTTGTCAGATCTGACCCTAGACGTTTCATTTTCTGTTTCTGCTCAGTAATGGCCCTGGAGTGAAAGAAAAAACAAAACAACAGGTAAACCCAAAAATTGCTTGAAAACAGTTCTAAAAGATTCATTTTTCATATGGCCCAACAAAAACCAACATCCATTTCTCTCTCCCTGTCCCAGAGTCACCCATCTCAGCAGAGAAAGCCATCAGGTTGGTAAGCACAATGTGTCCCTTTTCAAGGCAATTACTTGGAAATTATCAAGAGATTTTAAGTAAGAGAGAAATTAAGATGTCTTTGTCAGAATTATTAAATCTCCATTATGAAGGAATACATGCTACTCTCTAAAAATAACACAGTATTTAGAGGGAGAATCCAATCTAATCTGAGATTAAAAAAAAAAAAAAAAAAGAAGTTGTTAGCTCCTGTATGCATGTTGTAGGGCAAACACTGTTGGTTAAAATCATAAGTAAATCAGAGAAGCTGCAACTCCTGTGTAGCATGCCACCAACACTTTGAATGAATATGACTATGACTCCCTACGACACTCAGGCTATCTAAATTTCCCAAAGAAAAGACTAGGGAATAGTAAGAGAGTGATTGCTAAACAGGTGAATACGCTGCATTTCTTTGATCTGTGCTAAAAGAACACTTACTTTTTTGCTTCCTCTTGCATTTGTTCTACTTGTTGTTTTAATGCCTGATTTGCCTCAGCAAGAGATGCCATTTGCTCCTTATCGAACTGTAAAGACTTTGGAAGGAAGGAAGCACCCATGAGAATAAGAACAAAAGCATGTTTGCTGTATGTTGGATTACAAAAGAATAAGCATAAAATTTCAAAATTACTTCCATCTCTAAATATAAACTGTTCCAAGGTTCTCCATCTCCTTTCTCTCTTATTTTTATTTCTTCTTTAATTCTTCCCACTGTGGCCACCATCATAACAGAGTTCTAGTTTGGTCTTTGCTCTCAGATAGAGTTCACTTTTGGACGAAGCAAACTGCTTCCCCACTACACCTCGACCACTCCTGTAGCATGCCTCTCCCCACTTACTTACGCGAGGTGTTCATAAGCAGTCACACATTTACAGAATTTTGGCAGGAATATGCTCAAATGCGTAGGCAATATTAAACATGTAACCAAGAATCTTAATTTGCAGTTGTTCATTCTGTTTATTGCCAAAGTTAACAGAAATAGCAATGTATCCTGGATGAAACACTCAAAGTCCAAAGCTTAACACCTTCCATACCTGTAGGCGTCTTTCCATATCGTCTCGTTCGTTCTGCACTGATTGAAGTTGATTTTCTAATTCTACCATCTGCTGGTGAACCTGAGATACTTCCTTCTGGAGTTTTGAATGGTCAGATTCAAGTGACTGCTTTTCAATTTGAATTTTCATTAGCTCTCGTTTTAACTCTTTCAATTCTGTGTCCAGCCTCCTCTTTGTAGATTTCAGTTCGCTAATCAGCTGGTCCTTAGAACTTGCATCTCTTCGATAAGCTTCCACCATTACCTTGGACACAAGAGTTTCAGGAGAACAATGTAACCTCTGTTACTACTTTCCAAACTTAAGAATAATTTACTATAAAGTATTTATATTTACTAATATTCTTTCAGTTTGTGGCGGTGGTTGTTAAAGAATACAAACCACTATCATCTTCTGTAACAGATTCACTCTGGTTCAAAGACTTTTATGTAAGCTGAGATATCAAATACAACAGTGTATCAGCAGTTCATTAAAAAACCACCTCTGAGTAAAGGTGTTTATAGCAGTACAGGATACTCTTCACATTCTTCATGGAACTGCAATAATTACATACCATTTTTTGTAAACTAAACGTAAAAATTTTACCAGAACTGTATAATTATGTCAGAAAGTTCTTTGATACAGAAAATTAATTCAAGTGTCCTCACAAACCCCTCAGAAATACATGCCTTCATAAAAAAAGAGAGAGAGAGAGAATATAAATAGCAGT
>JANHGN010010323.1:0-47897 GCA_024605025.1 Megaceryle maxima | reverse complement strand
CCAGAACCTTATAATTATGGCAGAAAGTTTTTTGATAAAAAAAATTAAATCGTGTCCTCCAAAACCCCCCAGAAATACATGCCTTCATTAAAAAAAAAAAAAAAAAAAAGAGAGAGAGAGAGAGAGAATATAAATAGCAGTATCTTCATTGGCTTTAATGCTTTGAAATAGTTTGCTTTTGCTTACCTTCTGCTGAAGGAACTGTTCCTTCACTTTTTGAACCTGTTTTTTAAGGTTGGCATTTTCTTGCTGCAGATTTTCTACCTGCCAGAGGGGGGAAAAAAAAAAAGCAAATGTTGTTTTACATGCCAAATGCCATATTCTACATTATTTCGAGCAGTGACAATATCTATACATCCCTGCAACAGCTACTTTAAATAAGATACTTCAGGGATTTGTTACCTGGCTTGACTTGATGGTCATTTCTTGCCTCAGTTGTTCCAAGATTTCTGATGCTACCTCTCTATCTTCTCCAAGGCGTATTGCTCCTTCATCAAGTTGCTCTTTGCTTGCTTTTGCTGCCTGCAAAGCTACTTCCAAGACAATCTTCTCATTCTGCAAATACTGTATCATATCATCTTTAGAAGTAGCGTCACTTTGGAACTCCTCTAGTCTGGCCTTTAGTTCATCATACTGTGTCTGCAGGTCATCCAGGGACTGCTCTTTGGTGTGCAATGTCTCTTGGATCAGAGTGAATTGCTTCATTAGGTCTAGGTGTTCTTGCTGTAAAGATTCGAGCTGAAGATCTCGCTGATGCAAAGTCAACTTGACCTGAGAAGAAGAATTTTAAGATTAAATACATACAAAATGAAATCTTTACAACTGCACTCCAATCAAAATAAAATACTAATATTTTAGCTTCTAGGAGATAATAACAGAAGGTGAAAAAAAAAAAAATTTCCAGGCCACTACTTCTATTTGCTCTATTAATTGCATTGATTGCCTTCTGAAGCATTTATAATCTTACAGGTTATCAATGACCAGAATGACAAACCTAAAATACTAAGTAATATTCACAGTATTCTAATTTTTATTTGAAAAATGTGTCCACAGTAAATATACTGGGTAAATTCATTGTTATTAATGACAATGCCATATAATTACACAGAACATAATACTGAGCTATCACATACTTCATCTCATTCCAGCCCTTGACATGCTGCCTTTGTAATGTTACAAGATTAAAGCAGGATTCTGTAGCAAAGTACAAATTTGTTATGCTGTAATTGTATATAATGGTATCCCTATTGCCTAACAACTTTGAACATGGATCTATGCTTCCTATCTAGACTTAGAATATGAATTCACAAAAAACCCACATCTTGCATGACAATAGTTCTGAAATTTCAAAAAAGTACTGTTACTGTGATGGTTGAAGAAGAGGGAGCCTTTTCACCTGGGCAGAGTGACTTTGATACGGATTTCATTTTTGCAGCAGTCTTTCAAGTTTAAAAAAAAAAAAGTTTAGAGCTCTGTATCTATTTACTATTGCCTTTTCAGCCAAGTAAGTACTCCCCTTGAAACCCTTGGAAAGTCACCTAACAGTAGTCTACCTGTTCCAATTCTTGCTCCAGTGTTGCTGCAGAATCAGCCATTTTCTGAAGCTGTTCTTTCTCATCCTCAAACTCCTCTAGTTTTCTCTGCAAGTCTTCTTCCACCATCGTTTTAGCCTCCTGGATCTGCACGAAGGCAGCTTCTTGATCTAACATGTCAGCCTGCACAGGAAAAGCAAGGAATCAACTTCTACAATTTCAATGGAGGGGGAGGAGTGGGTGAAGGGGAAAAAACAAACAAACAAACAAACAAAACAAAACAAAACAAAACAAAACAAACAAAAAAAAAAACCACAAAAAAAACCCCACAAACAGGTAAATTATGAAGAAAATATCCAGAGAAAAGACACAAGCAAAACCAATTCTGATGTCTGCCATATACACCTGTATGTCTTTACTGAATCACCCATTCATATTACTTAAGACACAGTGAATGTTTTGTATACCTGTGACAATCAGAATTCCACTTAAACACCATGCCCTTTTCTAAACTGATGAAACAAGAGGCAAACAAATGCCAGAGCTGAAAATGCAAGTATCACTTTGGAATGGGAAACATATGGCCTTGCTCCCTTTCACTCTTTGAAATGTCACACAAATTCATTTGCTCTGAAGTATTTACTGGGTTTACAATGTAACATTTTCATAAGAGTTCTCTGTTACTTTGCTGCAGTAGCCTTGAGTTTGCAAAACCTAAGTAGACAACCTAGGCAGGACATCATTCATGAGAACCACCCACAACCATACCTCAATGTTTTGCAGCTGTGCTGCAATACGTTCTTTTTCTTTAATGGATCTGTGCTGGGTTTCAGTCAGCTGCTGAGACAATGTCACATTCTCTAGTTTGAGATGTTCCAACATACCTGCTTGAGTCATTTGCCCAGCCTAAAGAAAAGTGGGGGGAAAAAAAAATTAAAAAAAAAAAAAAAAATCACAGATTAATACCAACAGTCAAAATTTGGCCAACAAATTTTAGAGTTTCAGAAAAAAAAAAAATTAAAAATCACATTGAATCTTATCTGTGTCTTATCTCAGCTACTGCTTTCATGGCCCTGCAGATCTTCGTCCACAGAAGGCAAGCGCTTTGGTTAAATTTATGCCTCAGAATTAATGTGAACTAACACCTCATAACTGAAAAACAAAACACCATCCCCTACTGCTCTCCACCTGAAGAACATACAAGTGAGACCTGCTCATAACCAGCACCCTCTGAATAAAACTAATAGAAAAAAAAGAACAGATTCTCAGATTTACAGATTCCCATAAGCAAGTAAATCATAATACCTGTATATTGGCCATCTCGCTCTGCAGCCTGACACGGGCCTCCTGTGCTAGTACAAGCTGCTGCTGGTACCACTGCCGCACATTTTGGAGCGATGTGATTTCTGTTTCAGAAGCCTTTAGCTTATTGGTCAGCGTGGTCCGTTCTAACTGCACCTTCTGAAGCTGGCTCTGTAAAGAAGCCAACTGTTGTCGCAGATCATGAACTAGAAAAATAAAAATAAAGAAGTTGGACTAGCATGCTCCATTGTTCTATTTTTATTCACACATTTTCAAGGATTACTGCTATACAAAAATATAAAATGATTTATTAAATAACAAACTTAAAGATTGACATTTACATCATCCCACCTGTGCTGTCTCTGGTGAGAACATTTTTTTGCATATCTTCAACCTTCAGCAAGAGTCTTTGGTACTGTTCCTCTGCTAACTGCAAATCATTATTTGAAGAAGCCAAACTAGCATTCTTTGCTTCCAACGTATTTTGCAGGTCAGCCATTGCTCGTTCCAGATCCCAGCAAGACTGCTTTAATGTGGCCACCTCTGAGCTCAGAGATTCTTGCTTCTGCTGGCTGTTTTGGCTGTGCTCCACCTGCGCCTGAAGCTTCATGTTCAAAGCTGCAAGTTGGGCTTGTAGCTCAGTCTTCTCTTTGAGAGCCTGAATATGTCCAGAAAAACAAAATACAGAAGTCTGAAGAGAAAATACATTAATGGCTGACTAAAGATGCAAAGCAAAACAGTTTTGTTGAGGCAAAGACGACTTGCTTGTAAAAGGTTCTTTTTTGAAGTGATACATCACCTGCCAATTATTTCAAATAGTCAGAGAAAATACAGAGGAAAGCACAGACAAGATGTGTAGTGTTATATGTCAGTAACCATCTCAGGATTTTTAAAAAGACATGTTTCCACACTTCAAGGAAGAATGCTTGTATGGAATGTGTTATACCATCCACCAATGCAAAGAGAAAACACAGCTACAAAGACATTGCTAGCACTACTCTGGATTTATCATCTCTCTTTTAATTGATTTAAGAAAAAAAAAAAACAACCAACACCCCATAACTTTTGACTTTGCAGACATCACTAACTTTATCCACTTAAGCATTTGTATTTGGCTTGCATGGCAAGGTTGTGGTTTGTTTTTTTTTTTTTTTTTCTTGTGGGGCTGCAGAGCTGGCTTATGTGAGAAGCTGCTGGAAGCTTCCCCTGTCAATAGAGGCAATGCCAGTCAGATCCAGGATGGACCAGCCACTGGCCAAAGCTGAGCCCATCATTGATGGCAGTGGCACCTCTGTGACAACATAATTAAGAAAGGGAAAAAATCCCAACCCTACAGAAGAACAACAGTAGAGAGAAACGAGTGAGAATATGAGAAAGAGCCCTGTAGACATCAAGAGTGGTGAAGGAAGAGAAGGTGCTCCAGGCACTGGAGCAGAGAATTCCCAGCAGCTCATGGTAAAGACCATGGTGAGGCAGGCTGTCCTCTTGAAGCCCATGGGGGTTAATGGTGATGCAGATATTCATCTGCAGCCCATGGAGGACCTCCCACTGGAGCAGGTGGATGTTCCCAAAGGAAGCTGTGACCCCATGCAAAGCCCACACTGGAGCAGGCTCCTGGCAGAACCTGTGGACCAGGTAAGAGAGGAGCCCATACTGGAGCAGTATGTGAAGAACTGCATCCTGTGGGAAGGACTCATGTTGGAGAAGTTCACAGAGGACTGTCTCCTGTGGGAGGGACCCCACCTTGGAGCAGGGGAAGAGTGTGACGAGTCCTCCCCCTAAGGAGGGAGTGGCAGAAACAATGTGTGATGAACTGTCCACAACCCCCATTCCCCATCCCTCTGCAACACTGAGGAAGTTGAGAAAAATGAAGAGTGAAGTTGAGTTTGGGAAGAAGGGAGGGGTTTAAGATTTAGTTTTATTTCTTGTTATCCTTCTCTGATTTAATTGGTAATAAATTAAACTAATTTCCCCAAGTAGAGTCTGTTATGCCTGTGATGGTAATTGGCAAGGGATCTCTCCCTGTCCTTATCTTGACCCACCAGACTTTAATTATATTTTTATCTCTCCCCTTGTCCAGTGTTTTGGAGGGGGAGGGAGAGTGATAGAGTGGCTTTGATGGACACCCAGTGTCCAGCCAAGGTCAACCCACCACAGCATCCTTGTAAAATATCTTATTCAGCAACGTTCTTACAGAACACAATTCCCACAAGCGATGAGTAAAAGGCTCTCGAAAATTAATTAACATACTAATATAATTTGCTAAATAGAGAAATTCAGATTCATTTTCTACCTGATTAGCTTCTAGTGAGAGTGCTTCTAGTTGCCCTTCAAGTCTCATCTTCTCCTTCAGAACCTGCAACATTTCGTCATGAGTTCCTGCGATAGAGCTTTCCATAGAAACACTGGAGACAGAGACAGCACATACACAGTTAAAGGGTTAGAATACAACACTCATCTACCTGAAGGAAAGCGAAGCTGAAATGAAGAGATACTCAGACTCCAGTTGTGACCTAGAATTTAGGACTTGTTTTCTGGCTTTATGATGGAATAAGAACATAGTGAAACAGCCTTTGTTACCATCCAAAGAGAGAAAGAAATTATATTCACGCTACGCTTTTATCCATTAGTTTCCTAATCTTACAGCAACTAGAATCTAGTGTGGCACCAATATATTTGTTATTTTACAGAAGTGCAATGGTTGACTTCATTATATCCTGTATCTGCATATCCCAGTATAAGCAGACAAATGGACATAATGGGAGCACAAAACCTCCGCAACTACTGTCTGAAATTGTCTGTTTTAACATGAAAGTTGACTGAGTAATACCAACAGCTGCTGCAAAAGAAGGAAGAACAGATATTTGGTATAAAGGATTCCTTATGCTCCTTTTCCTCATGTACAGACAAGGAGTCTAAAGAAAAAGATCTCTCTCATTACTGAAAGACTTGACTCTAAGCTGGAATAATTGTCAACAACTGATTTTACCTTAACATCTTAGGCATTACACTTTATTCCAATGAAGGGGGAAAAAAAAAAAGGTAATTTCAAAATTAGCATGTATAAAACATACATCTGCAGGCAACTGATAAAAAGCAACTGCATTGTTGAAGGCTTCACCAGTTATCCACTTGCGTGCTGCATCACAGTTTAATACCTACCATAAACACATAAGCTTGTGAGACTAAGTAAATCTCTTTCTAAAGGGCTGAAGAGAATAAGAGTATCTAGGCCAAAACTTTTGGCATTTGCTAACTATGAGGTCTGAAAGGTATATGCATAGATCAGTAAAAGGGTAATAATAAATATCACTGAGTCAGTTAAGCCTATACTTCCAGACTTTAAAGACCAATGCAACATCAGCGATTCAGTGAACGCACATCTGCTTCACAAGTACATACAGATAGAAGCAACTGCCAGCAGTATTTTTAAAACACACTGTTAGTGGCAAAAATATCTTGCTCTAAATATATACTTAGTAAATAAGAACTCATGTGAAGTCACCTTTCAGTTTCTTTTAGAATCTGTAAGTTAATAGACTTGATCACAAGGAATGTACATCAAAACTGGATCCAAAGTTACTGGAAGGTAAGAGTAATATGCTGCCTATTTCAAGGAATTATAATGCCTAATAATGGCCTCGCGATACAGTGACCTTTCTTACCTGCTAGAAATACTGTCTCTCCTACTCCGTACTTCCCCATTAACTTCTTGCTCTTGGGCTTGATGTTCCACTGCTGCAGCCTGCAGCACCTCATGGATGGAAGGAAATTGCCCCATTGCATCAGGATGTATCTTCTGACCGTTTATTGTATACAGTATACCCTGTTTGCCTTCTGCATTCTGTAAACTGCTGTATAGCCCTTTTCCTGACACGCTGCTGTAGGTAGAGCTGTCACTCTCATTTCCATCCAGTCTCATTCCCACCTCACTCCCATCGATCTCTGAAACACTATCTCCTGCCAAGGAGGAATTCTCTATTTGATCATCCACGTCAGAGGGCAGACTAATCTCAGAAACAACTGATGTTGGACCACTTCTGCTTTCTTTCAGAGTCCCACCAGGTAAATCAGTAGCCACAAAGCTGCCAGCAGCATTTCCAGAGCCGGAATCTTCACTTCTGTAGTCAGCCAAGGACCGGATCTTACTGGGCTTAGATTTTGAACTTCTTCTCTCTTTTGAGGATGCTGGAAGTCCCAGGCTACCCAGTTTTGGACCCCTGGGTACACTGGTCCGCAAAAAGGAGTATTCTTTTGTCATTGCTACGGTGCTAGCTCTTGGCAAGATTTCTGGATTTAACATCAGCTCAGGATCTAAGGTGCTGGAGGGCCGGTTTTTGGATGTAGTCTGATTTGACTGAAAGAAGCATAGAGTCAGCAATAAATTTATTGAACTAGCATCAAAGACTTATTTTGATGTAGAACTTAATACATAAAGCTCTACTACGCTTTTACATTAATATTTAAATATATGCATCATTTCATAAACAAGATAAATTACATCAGCAATCAACCCTATCAAGGCTCAGTATAGGCATGTTGAAAATGATCAAGGTAGACTCCAACAGCTAACTGAAAAATATAGGAAAAAGTGAACATTTAGGTTCTGGGTTTGTTTTTCAACTCTCTTTTTTAAGTAGCACAAAATGGTATGTTACTGATGAGGTAACAGCAAAACAAATTCTACATGCACAGAAGAAAAAAAAATGCTTTCCTCACATTTGAGAAAACTAACGAACATTTAAAGCAGAAAAACCAGTTATTTAGAGCACAGAAAGGATGTTTTCAAGCTTCTCAACAACACACCGAATCTAGAAGATCTGCTGTGATACTCACTCTTTCTTGATGTCTCCTCACTCTGTATTGTTTGAGCTGTTCTTCTAGCCGTCTTCTCGCTTGAAGTCTTATTTGTTCTTCTTTCTCCAATGGGAGTGAAGACTCGACTGAGCCTGTAAGTGAAAGGTGTCTAATTTACAGTCAGAAAGAAAACTCCAACACAGGCAAACCTGAAGCAAAACAAAAAAGCTCCTTCTACCATCAGCAACATGCTTCATGCTTAAGCAAGGAATGCAAGGAAAGCCCACTGGCATGCACCTCAGAATACCCTCTTCTAATATATCCTTGTGTAAGCATTGACAAAGCCCGTGCATTGACATTGCTCAGTTTGCAAAAGATGTAGGTCCTCTATGTACATGTGACAAGATATTCTACATCAAGAACAAAACTATCATTGTCATTTTATCTCACCTCTCCTGCACTTCTGACAGTGCTAAAGTTATAAAACTAAGCAAGACCTACACAGTCCATTCGTTCCCTACAGTTCAGGGAAAGGTGTTCCCTAGATACATTTACCTCCTTTTTGTTAACTCACATTAAAACTTCCACACAGTACGAGTTCTTAAAAACATCAATGCTGCAGAATATTTCTGAAATAGATACTTCAGTATAATGGCTTCTGCTTTCTCTCCCTTTTATTGCTCTTCTCTTCCCCTCTTTAATACTTCACTGAAAAATCACCTGGTTCTGCTCTTCTGTCTTTTTTTTTTTTTTTTTTTTCCTAACATCACTTGTTACTCTTAATAATCAAGAGGATTAGAGTAGCTTCAGCCCCAGAAAGCATAAATTCCCCTCCAGCATAAGAACAAATTTTAAATGGTAAGGCAAGTACCTCAGCTGCAGCAGAGGGTGGTTTATGGAAAGAAAATGAACTGTAGTCCAAAGTAAAAGCTTACTGCAAAAATTAAGTTTAGTTGAAGCTTAAATGATGTTATAGGATTCTAGAGCCAGACTTGGAGTAAAAAGCTTTATGCAGCAAGAGAAAGCAGGGGCACCACCATAAACAGATGCTTACACAATTCAGTTTCTTGCATGGGAAGACTTAGTTTGAGAGACTGCAAAGCTTCTTTTCTAAGAACTATGCCCTCAGCACTAGTTCCCTGAGACTTCCTTAGGCTGTCATGGAAACCAGTCACACCTGGGGACGACTCCTGACCCTGTGCATTGCTGGTGGGGTCAAAAGATACAGGAGAGTCAGGGAAGAGCGACTCTGGCCCATTCTGGCAGACATCCACTTTGCTGTTTATCTCCAGACTTCCCTCTTCATTTGGCACTTCGTTGATGTTAATACTGGTAGCTGGAAAAGAAAGGTTCACTGAGCTACACTTTAAGCCACCCCATTTATCCTCACTCCTCCACCCAAATACCATGCTACTACTCCTGCCTTTAGACTGTAAGAATATGAAAATTGCTAATGGCAGCAAATGGTACAAGGAATTTTATAAAGGAATTTTGATTCCAGAACAAGTGCCTTTCATATGCTTTACAATATTGCCTTCCAACAGGACCTCAGAAGCATAAAATATCTTCAAAACACACAGGTTTTTAGATCTTGTTAGGTTTAGAAGCACAAAACATCGAGTGTAAGTAACGTGAGCTGTGCCACACTGAGTGGCACCTACTACAAACAAGACTCAGCAACTGTGGGCCAGTGCTGAATGAATCAGCTGTTTGGTATGCTGCTGGGCACTGGGAGAAAGCATCCACCATCCTGACTTCCAGTCTGGGCCAAGCAGAGTTTCTCAATTTTTAAACCGAGTTTAATTTTTTTTTTTTTTTTTTTTTAAAACAGCACGCCTTCATCAAAAGTGCAGTAGCAAAGCTCACATGTATCAAAAGAACAAAACTACCAATTAAAAGGCAATTCGAGAACCACTTTAATACCAATTTTATCCCCATTTAGTAATACTGGGTTTTTCTTTTCCGTCAGGAAAAATGCATCTTCAAATCCAGTGACACTTGACAGGATTTCTCAGGCATTTCTACTTCACATGGCTGAGGATGACTTAAATTTATGAATCTGCTGTTGCTGCTGAACTGTTTATCTAACTTTAAATGCATTATCATAGATCTCCAATGAGCAGGGTACTGAAATAGCTACTGTCTTTCTATTCATTTTCACACCATGGGAATAACTGGAGTTACTAGAACTCACTGGAATAATATGGGAGATTTCATTATTTTTTCTTAAAAATGTTTTAAAATATTTACCATTTATGATTAGAAAGTATTTGTCAGTTTCCTCTTGAACAAAACAAACCAGAACTGAGAAGCAGATCTTTCCAAAACGATGTCTTTCTAAGATTCATATGCAAAAATATTCTGTAGCCAGGAAGTTGATTACAATGACTCAATAAAACTTTAATTATTGATTTTTTTGACCAGCCTAGTAACATCTTGCTATTAAACTTTTTCCCCTGTGAATCACTACAAACTTCTGAAAGCAAAACAATAAAAAAAACCCAAACAAATAATTAAAAATAAAGCTATTATCATTCATGTATGTGGTGAACATTAGAATGCACCCTGAAATTAAATGAGCCATATGGGAAAAGGTTACATGTAGGAAGATAGACTTTTCAACTGTTTTCCCTTTTGTTACAGAAGAAAGCAAAAGGTTTCCTTTTAAGTGTAGTCAAATTTCACTTCAGTCAAAAAGATAAATTTCCACGGCTAACCATTAATTACCACTTCTGCAGTGTATCCTCCCTTAAGTCAGCACAGATGTTTGTATAGTGAACCAGCTCAGAGGAAACTAAATGAGGAAAATGAACACGGGTAAAATGTTTTCAGCCTCAGGTTGCCAAAACGCCTCACCTCTCTAAGACTTAAATTAAAACATTTTTTGGTATCTTATCTGTTACACAGAGAACATTTTCAGGCCATTATAGCCTGAATCAGTTCTCTGATTCACTTCAAGTAGTCACAAAAACACCCAAAGGCTCAACAGAAGGGTGTAACAAGGATGCAAAGGAGGCCAGAGGATAGGACTGTCCTTTAATGTCTAAGCAAAGACAAAGTTTAAAGCATTTTAAACTTAAAAGATTATCAAAGCCAAATTTAAAATAGATGTCAGTGCTAAGATTAGCCACAAGAAGCCAAAAATAAGAAGATACCTCGTACATTCATTGTTGCTTCCCTTCTCTTAGAAACTGCAGATATTACTGCATCAGGTTTGTACTTTATTTACTTTTTTATCTTCACAGCTGTGGGTGGTACACATATACAGAAGAGATGCTGGAGCAAAATTCTGGAGGAATGGTTTCCCGGCAACTTCCTGGGGCCATGAGACACTCAGGATCTAAACACTGCCTCGAATGAAGGTAATTTAATTGCAGTAGTGTCAATACAACTGCTGTCTTTTTAGACTGGTGGGGGAGGAGATGCAATTAGATAGAAAACAGTAGAAAGACAGTACCTATTTGTAAGCCGCAATTCAATTGTTTGGACAATGTTCAACACAGGAGAAGATGGCAAAATGTGATCTCCAACTTCATAAAAGATGAATGAATCATCACATAACTACGCTCTGCCAGCCTGATAATGGGCAGTGTAAGAAATGCAAATAAAGTCTCAGGCCTCCACATTCTTGCCCATGACAAGATGACAAATCTGCGGGAGGACGAGGGCAGCAGGCTAACAGCCTAATCACATGATCACCTCCTTTTACATAAGTAACCTGCAAACTTTTGTGTATCTATGCAGCTGCAACATATACACCCCACCCACCTACCACCATATCCTTATATACCAACATATCCTTAGACACCTGTAGTTGAAATGCAACAAAAGCCACTAAATACTGGAATAGGTATAGTGGCTGTTGAACTTCCCTCTCTGGAAATTTTCAGAATTCAACAGGACCAGGCCCTGAGCAACCTGTTCTGGCTTCAAAGCTAGGTCTGCTCTGTGCATGAGGTTGGCCTAGACCCACAGAGATCCCTTCTAACCTAAGTTTGACTCTATAATCTACCCAGAACAGCCTCTCTTCAGTTTCTCATAAACAGATGCATGATTATTTTATTATAGAGCTTGTCTACATATAAAACTTATTTTGATATAATCTGGGGAGTACATACCAGCATCATTGTTCCATAAATGGAAGTAGAGAGAGACTTTTTAAGTACATTTTGGGTTTTGCCTAATCAATTTAATTTATTAGGAAAATTTATTTTGCTAGAATAAAGCACACCAGTCATGAGCTTACTCCATAACAATCATTTCAGAACTGTTAGTTCTAGAGAATTTCAGGTACACACTCTTGGAAACACTATCAGAAGACAGAGTAACACCCTGAGCAGCACATACTCAACTGACAGCCAATAGTACTTAATACTTTGGGTTTGTTTTGAAAGAATAAGTTTAAAACAAAAGACAGTTTTCCCATACACAGAGACACAGACTTCACCAAACTTGCTTAAAACTGCTGTACAAGAAATTCCTGACCTCAGGGAAAAAAAGTCCTTCGGCACCACCTGAATAACAAAATAGACAGTTGTAGAAAAGCCTGGGTGAGACTAAGAAATTGTTTGGTATATATTAAGTAACTTACTGTTAATTTCATCTGTTGTAACTGGCAAATCTGATTTGACTTTACAATCCAAAAGGTCTTCAGAGCTGCTAGGGGCCCCATTACTGCTTCTGTTCTCCAAGTGAACATCCTGCTGGACAGACAAGGAGTCCATGGTAAAAACAACCCAGATGCCTGGAAAGTTTTTCTTCTGAATAATTTGGTGCCAAGTGAACTACCAAGTCCTGTTTCTCTCCATCAGCAACAACAGCATCAAGATGTTACACAGGAGCACAGTTCTGAGCCTTTCAGTTGTTGGAGTGCAGCAGGCAGACAATAATCCCAGGAAATCACAAGAAAAGCTCACAGCCAAAGTTGTAATCACCAAGAAGCTGCATCCTCTAGAAATAAAATGTAGTAAATTTACAAACATTTCTCTGAGATTTGAAAATAGAAGTTAAAAATCACACAGTGCTCACAGATTACCCAATAGCCCAACTTCAACAAACAGAACCAGGACATGAGGTAATAACAGAGAAAATGAAATACAAACAAGTATCTAGCTTCTGTGAAAAAGAAGTGATCTGTTTAGCAGCTTTTTTGATTATCACTTTTTTTTAGTGGCATCGATACACCAGCATAATGATGCAATGACAATATTCAGCAAAACAACTGATTTAAGATTAGTGTTCCTTTCACTGGAGATGCCTCTGGTCTCTTTGATAAGGTAGTCAGTATTCAGACTAGCATTTTGCTCTGTAAATTAGTCTGCATTTTAATACCATATATTTAATTTTAAGGACCTATTGCCATTTAAGTTTCAATAATTTTAGTTAGAATGCAATACAGAATTCAGATTTTTTTTTTTTTTAAATTAAATCACATCATTACTCTTTACTTGCCTGCAGAGCAACCAGTACCTATCACTGTACAGAGCCTGAACTACTAATCACAGCACACACTGGCAGTCAGAACATGGCCTGGGCTGAAGTTCAACACTGACTTCTCCTATGGTGAGTCAAGGGGAGGGTTTCCAAACACAGCTTATAGAATTTGCAAGTGGTTCTCCAGGCATTCAGATCTTACCTTTGAGTATAGACTCAGCCAATTAATAAAACCTGACAGAAGCTGTCATACATAGTCACTTCGAGTATTTAAATTTTGTTCAAATAGCTAGTGACAGATGAATTCAGATTACAAAAGGTTATAGTTCCTATTTATTAAATAAACATTTTTTTTTTTAAAAAGGAGGTGGGGAGAATGCCAAGTCAGGAATAATTTGATTGCATTTTTACATGAACACAAACATTGAGACACATTCTTTCTGTATCTCTGGAGTACTTGTGCAACTCCTACTATACCAAACTGCCCAGAGCACCAAGCAACACCAACAGTCACATAAAAAACATAATTAAAAAAAACCCCTGAAGCTGTAAACAGCTCAGGATACACAGGACTAGATGTTTATGTAGGTGAGCCTTATGCAGGCTAGCTGTGAAGAAGCCAGAACCATGAAGCAGATTTCTGTAAGAGAAACCTCCACCAAACAGAAACAAAAAACCTTTGCCATGGTTTGTAAATTATTTTTAAAGCTTTTCTGTATAATAAAGCTTAAAATAAAACTTCTGGAATAACAGCCATTGTATGGCAAATAGAGAGTACATGACAGGTCACAAAGAGGCATTACAGACAAAAGACAAGCACAACTTAGACTGCTTACACCTTGGCAAAATTCAGCCAACGTTAGATGGCCTGTTATCCTCGCCATAAAACACCTTTGCGTAATCAGGAACACAAAGAACAGCTTTCTTGTGCAGCCCATTCCCAAATATTAAAGGTTAAAGCATTTTTGGTTCAAAGCCTTTTTGTACCTCTGTGTGAACACAGGCAAACACACACGCACACACCCACAAATATGTACGCACGCCCCCGGAACTCAGCAGCAACCTCACAGGGAAAGGAGCTGGGCGAAAAACCGATTCTGCCTAAAACACCAATAATCAAGAAGGCAATGGAACCAGGTCCTGGGCTGGGGGCTCCGCCCGGCGGGACACAGCCCGGGGAGTCCCCGGGCAGTGGCCGGGGCGTCTCTCCGGGGCGCCGGCAGAGGCACTCGGAGGCCCGGGGCCGCAGCCCGAGGAGCCGAGCCGGGCCGGGCCGGGCGGCTCCCCGTACCCCGCCAGGCCGCACGGAGGGCGGGCAGCCCCGAGCGCACCCCCCTCCGGCCTGAAGCAGTGCCCGGCCGCCCCCAGTCACCCTGCGGTGGGCACCGCGCCTCAGCCGCCCCACCGCCCCCTTCCCGGCGAGACCCCTGCAGACCTGTGGCCACCCGCCCGGCGCCCGGCTCCTGCCCGAGACGTGGCGCTGCCTCCGCCGGGAAGGGGAGGGCGCGGCGGTGCAACGCGGTTCTCCCTCCCCCGGCAGCCGAGCGGCGCCGCCGCTGAGGGCCGGGAGGCACTCGGCGCGGCCCCCTCCGCCCCCGCGACCGCACCGCCCCCTCACAGACCGGCGCCGGGCTCCGCGCCCCTCGGCGGGGAGCCGCGGCCACCTGGCGCAGCCGGACAGGAGGCCGGTGTCGGCAGGGCCGCCGGACAGGCGGCGGCGGCTTTTCCAGACGGACTCTTCCGGGAGCGGAGGGAGGAGGAGCGGCTGTGCTTGCCGGGGTCCCCGGCGCCCGGGCCGGACTCCCCTCAGCGCCGGCCCGGGGTCCTGCCGCGGGGCCGGTAGGAGCGGCGAGGCTTTGTCTCGCCTGACGGGAGCCCGCGGCGGGGGCAGGGCCAGACCGGCCCAGGAAGACTTACCGGCTCTCTCCGGCCTCCGGGCAGGACCCCGAGGCCGGCATCCGACCCGACTTGCTTAAATTAAAATAAAATCTGTGCATTAATCAAGAAATAAATTTGTGTATAAAAGTGATGCTCCTCTCGCAGCCGTCATTATCTGGATCATTCACGTTCCTGTGTTAGTGTCACCACTTACTGGCTTAGAGTCAGGGGAGTTCAGTGACATGTCCTGTCAGTGTCCTGTTTCCATCATTCCTGATGGCCCCCTCCTCATAAACCAGTCCTTGAAGTGTTCAGCATCTTTCTGGCATTGGTCATCCCAGAAATTCTCTGGGATACTGGGAACTGTTGCATCGGTGTGGTGTTCACACAATTGTTTCCTCTTACACCTGACATTGCTGGGGTTTCCTTTTTCAGATTTTTTTCTTTCCATTAGTATAGCAGCATATGGCATTATACTGGGATTATTAGGGGGTTGACGGAGAGTTTATAGGTTGGGTGGATTTTGCTCCTAAGTGTGCTAGAGTCTCCATATGGACTGGAATGTTGCTTGATAAATGAGTCTGGAAAACCAGACATCTGTAAAAGGTCACATCCCTGTCCATCTCCATTCCCCCTCCACACCCCATTCAGAAAACTCTCAACATTTGCATTTTCATAATGAAAATGCCTTCTAACATCATTTTGACATCTGAAATATACGATAGCCATGTAAACATGCTTTGCCTACTTTTCCAAGTATTCCTCTTTTCTTTTATCAACCTGTCTAAATTATCCTTAATATGAATATGAACCCACTGAGCTGTTCCTCTAGGAAGACGTGAGGCCACTTGACAAGTCAGGAATATAGTTAAACCCAAACCATCAGCGAGTCTGAACTGTTAAAATTGCAAACCTGTTAACCAAGCTCCAGGCACATCACTAATGACAGTAACCGGCTGTTTTCCTGCACAGAGGTAGCCCTCAAGGCACGTTTTGGAAAAGAACATTAATTTACAAATTAATTCAGGAAGAGAACTATGTTCAAGTGCAAATGCATGGATCTGAGAGAGGCTCGATGATCAGAAAGAGGGACTGAATGAGCTCGATCAAGGACTGCATAGTGAGTACCAAAGCACAATCTTAGAGACTCTACTGAACGAAACACCTTTTACTGTCAACAAATTCACAAACACCATCTCAGAAAGGGATCTGAAGAAGTATCTGGAGGAAGCATATTCAGATTCTGTTGGTGCCAGATGCCAGTACAAGTGGGCAATCTCAGGCTGTGTCTCAGTACCCCAGTCAAATTGAAGTTCGATTTTCTTGGCTGGATACACGTTTGACATTGAGCTTGTGAACCATATATGGGGCTAGTATGGCTGATGGAGAGCTGAGTAAAAGGGACGTTAATAGAATAAGAGAAAAATCCTGAGAACTTGTTTGTGTGAATGAGTGTTTCAAATTCTTTAGTAGTTACCTTTGTTGGATACTCTTCCACAGAAGATATCAAGGACAATGTGGTGAGGGAGACTTGAATGCCTAATTTCCTTCAATCTGTTGCTTTGATTTTCTTTTAAGAATGGAAAAAGTTTGAGTTTTCCCTCCTGCAGAGAACTCGAATCAAGAACTGTTGAGTCATTCATGTTCAGTTGGGAATATTTGTCTATGTTTGCCCCTTGACTTCGATTCCATCTCTCCAGGACAATTTATTGTGTGGGGTAAAGCTCCAAAGTATCTCTTTTTTACTTATTAGCCTGTCACATGGCACAAAGTCCCCAGTGAGAGACCACCACCCAAGCATGGCACACAGCTGCAGCAGGCTTCAACAGGCTGCCTGACTGGGAAAGAGAATCTTTCATACTTAAAGATACCAATCATCAGTAATGTAAGTTTTAGCACAACAGGGGAATGTCATGGCAGCTGTTCAAGAAGCCAGAAAAAATATGAAATGTTAACAAATGAGGCCTTTAAGTGCAAGGATTCCTGTAAATTTGCAGGAGACTTGTTTGTGTAAACTGCAGTCTCTGTCTCCAGCAGAGAAAGAGCCCATGGCTTATCCCAAAGTCTATCCAAGTTCCTCTTGCTGAGGACTCTTCTATTCCTCCAATATCAGAAGGTACCAGAATGAGTCCTTTTAACCACAGCTAGCCACAGCATTCTTTCACCCTGCAACTAAGCTGCGTGCAGGAGCTGTCATGCTGCCTTCTCACCAAGTAATGTCTCTCAGACCTTAATAGGAATTGTCTTTTTCGGGAACCCACAGGGCCTTGCCCCTAAAAGGGGAAGACAAATTTATTCATCTTCGCTCTGACCAAAATAAAAATGCCAAATTAAAGAGCTGAGATAACAATTAAAACTAGCAGGGGTTGACAGACCATTTGCAGAGTTACCTGTCCAGCAGGGTATTTTTGTAACTGTGTGTGTGAGAAATGCACTAGCAAAAGAGGAAGAGTCAGGTAGGAGAGAAAGGCTCCATACTCTGCAGAAGCAGAGGGTGGCACTCTCTGCACAGCACAAAGCCCATGTGCTGTACTTTCCAGTTACAGTTATTACAACTACAAACATGTTTTTCTAAATATTTCCTTAGCAAAGATCTTGTTTGGTAACCGCTGACAACATCATGTTCCAATTCCCCATCCTTATTGCCTGTATTTCTGCATACATATTTCTATTATTTGGTGTCACTCAGTCTGCAAAAGCTTCATTAAAAAAGAAACCTGTGCTAACCACTTATAAATAACTTATTACTGGCAGACAGCAATCCGGCTGAGGCATCCTGCCCTTCTCTCACAGTTATTGAGGAAAAAAATAATATTGTATGAAATGCAGACTATGGAACTACAATTCATATCTTCAGATTTTTTTTTTTTTTAATTTAAAGATTGATGTAACATTTTATTTACCTATAAATTTTATTTATATATGTTAAACAATTTTCCAGCATTCTCCCTAGGCAATTTTTAGCATGTCTGTTTTAGTTTAGATAAGTATTTAAAATGTTACTTTCCTGACTCATTTCTATAAACACAGAGATGCTCAGATGTAACTGTGGCATGTCTGCTATAACATAGCTCAGAATGGATTTAATCAACCTCAACTCCACATAAGAGAAGGCTGGAAAAGCATAAAAAGACATGTTGCGTAACCAGAAGGTTTGCAGATGAGAACTCTTGCATACAGAGAATAAAGTAAGATTTAAGGCCTTGTTACTGTAAGGATCTTGCCAATGCCCTCCTCTTGTTTAAAGCTGGGTTCAGTTTGGTCACACCAGCTGTTTTGAAAAACAGAAACTGCAAAGAGCTACATTAATTTCTGTGGGACATTCCACTATAGTCTCCCTGGGTGAGGATGGTTAGTTTTGGTATTGAGATGCCTTACATATTTAGGGAAATTAATTCAGAAAGTTCTCTTTCCATGTATCAGTGTGTAAGAGAGAGTGGATGGAAAATACTGGTTTTCAGTGGTTTTAAACTTAGCTTTACCACAAGAAATTATTTTTGCTGCCAGACTGGAAGCAGTAAATTTCTACTTCTTCTTCTTCTTTTTTTTTTCTCTCCTGGAAATGACTTTCCCAGCTTGGGGCTACTGGTTAAGAAAGCACTGCCATTACACATACAAGGCCTACTCATTAACTTCATAAATGTCACTGTTCCACCAAAATGTAGTGCTTGCTTCAGCATTTCAACAGCCCTCAAAATGGCACAACTCAGTAGGTAACATGGGCCAGTTCTTGGAAAGACTTGCTGAAAGAGCATGAAAACTTTTTTTTTTTTTTTTTTTCAGTGGGGAGTCCAATACAGAGAAGAGGACATTTACTTTCTTGCAGATGTCTCAACAACTATGGAAGAGGTTTGGCCTTGCCTGTTCAGGTATTTACACAGTTGTAGCTGCATCTCCCCTTCCCGATGCACAGTGGGAATGGGGTACAACCCTGATGTGAGCTGTGTGGAGACTACGTGATTGATGAGAGAGTATAGAGGTGTAGAGAGTGTAAGATGGGGAATAAAGAGAGAGCAAGAATTAAATCCCTTTTACCCTGTCCTTTTTTTGATCATTCCAGCTGGTTAACCTCCAGTGGCCTTGCATGGCTGTCTAATGGGCAGCTGGGCTAAACAACATGAGAAGCTGGGCTGAACACCATGGGAAGCCAGCTCGCCAGCTAGATGTTCCCTGGGAGGGGCATTAGAAGCCCTACTTGCAGTCTCAGTGCACGACTTATAAGCCTGGCTTCATGGCTGTTGCCTTCAGTAAGCAGTTAGACACCTTTTAGATCTAGTCTTTCATGCTGTCTGGTGTGGGAAGTTATCCATGCCTGTACAAAGTCACACTGTCTGCTCAGAGAGGGAGCTCATAAATGTAAAACATAATCTTCATAAAATCTGTGATTTGGGAGGGTCACCAATCTGAGCTGAAAATACTTACAAGCAGACTACTATAAGTTTGATCCTTAATTCTAGCTGCTAAGTCATTGCTAAGCCATAGTGATGAAGTGTTGTGTGGACAGGTCCTGCTAGCAGAGGGATGCTGAGATAAGGGGACAAAGACATATTTACAGAATTTGCTGGGCCAAGAACAGAGTAAACACAGACGTGAGAAATCAGCATACAGTGGTGTCTGTGCTACATGCCCAAGGTCTACAGCTTGGAACAGCAGCATAGCCCATGCATCAGCCTCTTTGCCTCGAAAGGATTATGGGTGCCTGCACTCAGATGACCCCTGGAAAAGAATCCAAATAACAGGGATGTAAGATCCTTAAAAAGAGAGCTGCATTGCTAGACTTGGGCATGTTCCCTCTTTCATTTAGATATTTTTATATTATTGTTCCAGTCCTGTCCAAGTGAAGAAAAAAAAAAAAATCACTTTTTGAATACCCTTCTCTGCCAGCTAGTCCTTGACTTATGTCCTCAATAACTGTGCATTAACATAAGGAAACAGCAGATGGAATCTCTGTATTTACTTCTGCCACACTGAGCCTCATGTGGAAAAGAGTAGATTTCTTGTTTCAGGGATTTTTCAAAGCTTAACATACATTTATGGTGACATCGCCCTGAGATTTAGCTGTGAGTGTTAAGAAAAGCAATGCACTGCAGTACTATGCTACAGAGACCAGACTGCCCTTCAGGCAGAAGTGTTCTGCTTGGAAAAATCTCTTCCCTCTCAAAAAACCCTCCTGCCGGAGATGCCAAGTGTCCTGGGTTATATGTATTCAGAATAGATATAATGTGGTTATATATGCTTTTTTCAGCTGACAGGTAACGCAAAGAAATATTACCCAGGAGGAGCAAAATGTAAATTTAAACATAAGCAATTACAGTAAATAACTGACAAGGTCATAGCCTAGGAGCACCATTTACACAGAATTTGCCCTGAAAAGAGAAGCGTGAAATAAGAATTGGCAAAGAATTATTTGCATCTTCTGACTTCAGTGCAAGAAGTATAAACAACCCAATTAAGCTATCAAGATACTCCATATGTGCTCTTCTACTGCTTTACAGGGCCACTTCTACATTAGCAAATGCAAAATTCCCAGGGAGGCAGCATGGTCTGAGAGGGCAGAGAGCAGTCCAAGTTCTGTCCCTGAGTTCCTCTCAGCCTTGGACTCATTGTGTTGATAATTTTTCTAGGTGTCCTCAGTCTACAATAAAGGATAAGAGGGCAGCTTCATCCCACAAGCATGGCAAGGATTATGTGGGTATCTGTTTCAACTCTTTGAGAGTCAGGGATTATTTTCTATAGACATGACATCAAACCCACAGAGTAGGTGAATAGACTTGGATTACACATGAGCTCAGCGTCAGCGTGCATTCAACACGACACTCCTGCCTCAGTGTCTGTGCCCAGCCTCTCCCACTTTCATTGCAAAGTATAAATGCAAGACATCTGATTTATACAATGAAATGACAAACATGGAAAGTCAAATGCAAAGTACATTCATGCATTATGAAGACAAAAGTTTTCTTCCACACCAATCCTCCAGCTTCATGCTTATTACATGAACCCACTTGGACAACAGCTGGAGGCATTATCCAGTTGGTTTTTTTTTTTCCATTGATTACATTGTCCTCCAAAAACCAGGTTAATCTCTGCTCTTTGGGGAAGAGGAATTCAGGAACTGGTATGCCAGCACAGCCCAACAGCCTGGCTAGTCTATTGTCCCTTTTCCAGTAGTGGCTGGCACAAGAATTTTTTGGGAAAAGTGTAAGAAGCCCTGCAACAACCTGTCTCTTGGCAGATTTCCGTCCCATGCCATATAGTTAGAGGTGGATCTGTGAAGGCTCCTTGTGCAGCTTACTGAGGGGTTAACCAAACCATAAAAAATCAGCTCCAAGTGTAAAACCACAGTATTTTGTCCAATACTTTTACTTTTAAAATAGATCATTACATCTTTTCCTACGGAGTAGAGGAATGAACTGCAGCTAGCAATGTATCTTTGCCTCCAGCTGCAAGGACAGAATAATTTTTGTTTGCTGGGGACTGTCTGACACTCATCACAGCATGTGGTGTGACTGGACAGGCTACAGGAGAGGGTCTAATCTTGAAAACCTCAGCTGCCTCAGAAAGGAGGAACGTCCTTTGCCATCCCATGATTTCCAGGAAGGTTATGTGGCTGCTGTACCCCGATCACTAGTTTTTGTGAAGCACCTCTCTCTGGGCTCCGCGGGATGCCCAGCGGTGTTTCTTCCCTGTCCTTTGCTCCGTGCTCACATGCAGCTGGGGTGACATTTCCTCCTTGGAAAGACCTGAGTCCTTTTCCTATTTCTCATTCCTCTGATAATTCAAACCCCTGACTGGGCTCCAGGGTCTCGCAGGAGACCGGAGCCCCGGCCGGCTACGGTGCCCGGGGCTGCAGCTGCCCCTCTCGCTAGTGCCGGACACCAGCCCCTCCACCGCGCAGCAGGAGAAACTTTTTCCGCAGAAGCCCGCTCAAGGGGCTGCGCTGCCTCCATCCCCAACGGTTCCCAAGCCCGCAGAGCATACAGCTTCGGGAACCCTGCTCTGACCCCGCTTGCTCGGATCGGGGGTGCTCGGATCAGGCAACCCAACTCCCTCTCAGCCCGGGTAGCCCCGCGGCCGCCCGACACCCTCCGCTGCCCGCCGAGTTCCGCGCCGCAGGTGACCCCCCGGGGGAGGGCAGGGGCCGGGAGCGGTCGGGGGAGGGGGCGAGAGGGGCGGGGAGGCCGGGCTCGGGGGGTCGCTGTCAGCGGCGCCCGCTCGGGGCACGGCTCGGCACGGCACGGCTCGGCTCGACAGCGCGGAGCTCGGCTCGGCGCGGCACCGCTCGGCTCGGCGCAGCGCCCCGCGCCATGGTCCGGAGCTTCCCCGGCGCGGGGCTCGTCCTGGCGGCGGCCACGGCGCTCTGCCTCGGCGGGGCGGGAGGCAAGGTAACCCCCGCCGGCACCGGGCGGCCCTGACCGCCCCCGCCGGCACCGGCCGGCTCCCAGCGCGGCGCGGGCAGCGGCGAACCCGACGGGGAGGGGATGCCCCAGGGCTCGGCGTCCATCGGGGAGGGAGATCCGCCGAGAGGAGGGGAGGTACGGGGCGTCCCGGGACCAGGGGTGCAGCGGTGCTCCCGGGAGGAAGGAGGGATGCAGCGGGGCTGCCGGGGCGGGGGCGGCTGTGCCGCGCCTTTGCCCCGGACCGCGGTCTCCCCTCGGCCCCTGCCCACTGGGCGGCGGGGTTTGGGTGCGACTCTTTAGGGCTGCTTGGTAACTCTCCTCGGAGTCCAAAAGGCACCGAGAGACACGATGCTGGGGAGTCTGTCTCTGGATCAACCTCTCCGCTTCTATACAGCCAGACCCGAGGTCCAGTGCAAGCCCCGTGGAAACCGATAGAACAGCCTGTCCAGCAGAAATCAGAGCGCTTGCCCGAAGGCAACCCTAACAAGGGGTAACCTAGCATAAGGAGTCCAAATCAACCACCTTGTGCTGTATTAATGTCCCCATGCTCTCTAGTCTTGTGCACCTCTTCTGCAGTACGGAGAACAGGTAAACAGTGGAAATGACAGCTACAGCTCTCAGGGCAGGGGTCTTGGCACAGGCTGGGAGCCACTGAGTAGGCACCAAGGGAACCAGAGCAGTGAGGATACACAGAGTACCCCACAACTGGGAGCAGCTGCAGAGCAGTCACTCTGTGCTTTGGGAAGGGTAAGCAGTCTTGGTCCTACTGAAGTGAGTGGGACTTTTCCTGCAGACCCTGACAGAGCGAGACTTGACACTTCTGAGATTATCAGATCTATAAAATGTGAGCCACTACAATATAAGAAAATAATATTCCATACATTTATGTCTTTTGTTATGTAAAGAAAAAAGGTGGGGGGTTGTGGAAAACAGCATTGTAATTCTGCTTGATACACCAACTCCCTTCCATAGCACATATGAACACAGCAATGACTTGGTGGTTGAAACAAAGATGTTTTATCTCACTCTGGTATCCTAGTGAAGATAGCTACAGTGAGAAGTTCTTCGTTAAGCCACATTTCTGGCACTGAAGTACTAACTTCATAAAGGTGCACACTTAAATCTATTGAGCTGTATGGTCGTGGAGTTTTGTCTTTTGTTTCTCTTCTAATTCAGAATTGCATTGCAGAGCCTGCAAGCTTCCCCTCATCCAGCTGAATATTTCTCTTATTAAACTGCATAACTTGCTTGCTGCCCTAACGTATGCTAGTTTTGTTCTAATGTTGGCCATACAATCACAAGATGGACAAAGATTAGCTGTGTTGTGTGACTTTGCGTGTGAGTGGCAATGGTGGGACACTGAATGCATCGGCAAGCTGTAAAATTTTTTGCTTGATTTTTCTTTTTTTCCATGTTTCCTAGCCAACTTCTGTTCTCTAACCCTGAAATAAGGACTGTTTGATTTCCCATCAGGCAGTATCTGAACTAAAGCATTGATGAACACCACTATAGAAAAGAAACAGCCTCCTTAGTTTTGAAGCAACAGTCTCCTGCGTATTTTCCCAGACTTGACTTCTCGCTGTGTTAATTATTCTTTTGATCACGTTATCTATAGTCTCTTAGTATACTGGACAATTTCTGCTGCAGAATGAAACCTAAGCATTTTCTATTGCTTATCTTCCTAAATGTGACTCTGAAATCTGTGTGTGCAAACAGACATGCATGTACATCTCTTGCTCCTTGTTTTTGTTATTTTAAGTTGCACTTGCTCTTCACTCATCAAGGACCACACTATGCTGCCTAAGCTTCATTATTTTTATCTTTTTTTTTTTTTTGGCTACATTCTGATAGTGCTGCTCTCTTAGTAAAAAAATACACATCCCACTCTAAATTGGTGGTTCAAATGTAGTTCAATTTAGCAGCTGAAAGAAGGTATTCAAAGATTTATAAGAAACGAATTGTCTTCTGGCTTAGAGTTAACAACACAAAAACATAACAGAAACTTCCTTGGCAAGGTCAAAGTCTGTATGAGCTATAGGAAACTGAATTGTTCTTTTCATCCAGGAAGGTGGTCTCTACCACTCAGTTGAAGAACTTCGGGATGCTGTGAGGTAGCGTGCGTGTTTGAAACATGTTTTGTGGCAAAGTAGAATTCTCTCTGGAATCCTTCACTGAATACTGGAGCAATATAAAAATAGGAGTTAGATCAAATGAAAGAATATTTTAAGATAAGGTGTATGATGTTTCCTCCTGCATGTCTGTATCAGATGGGACAAGATGTGCAGCTAAGTGGCTTGTTTATCCTGAAGGAAGAATGTATGCCTGATGAAAGAGTAATATAGTCAAAATTATGTCTCTGTATGTCCATAAAATATTATCTGTTTAATCAAATCCCTATGGAGGAGGTCTCTATGCCAGTGCCATCCTTCATCTAGTATTCTGTTCACTTGCTGACTTAAAGAAAAAAAACCAAGCCTTTCTTCTTCCTTTTAAGAGAAGAAATCTTAGCATTCCTAGACCCTCTAGAGAAAGTCTTAGTCCCACTCCCAGTGAGGACTATGGCAAAATTCCCGCTGGTTTCAAAGAGAGCAGGATCCTTCCCAAGATCAGTGAAGGATTTAAAAAAAAAATCACTACTAAAATATGCACCTCAATTAGCAAAGAATGTGGCCTGATTAGTAAAGTGTATGAAATTTCAGCTATTAAATTCTACGGCCCTGATCAACAAAGCACGCTGCACAATTGGCAATGTATCCAGAATCTCAACTACTGTACTAGTCTCCCGCCAGATCAATCAAGCATGCAGCTGAATCAGTAAATTATGCAACTGGAGCAGCAAAATATGCACTTCTGATTGGGGAGGCAGGAGTTTATGGAAATTTCTCAAATGTTTTAAATTGACACACAATAGGTCTATTAGTGGTCAACCTCTGCCTCTTAAGTGGAGGCAAAATACGTAACTTTTATCAAGTCTTTCCAGACAATTGCTGGACTGGAAAAGTATGTCCCTCAAACAGCTCAGTGTCTGCTAGCAGCAGCCCCATTCTTTACCAGATGTATTGCACGTCTGGTTCCAATCCCAGACCCTGACAGGTGTGGGGGTTCTTTTACTAACATTTCAATGGGACTTTTAGGTCCAGGTAGCTTTTGCATTATGGGTCACTGTTCTGTATATGAACAGCAGACTGTCTGCCTCAAGAAACAAAGCCAGTCAAGACAAAAAAGGCACCTGCAAAGAATCTGGAAGTCTTGTTGGCAATGAACTTAACATCTATTAATCTCTTCACTGTCTGTGAAAGTACTTTGTGTTTTAGGAGTAATTATAGGTCTTTCTTATTTTCCTTATATCTTGATTAATTGCCATAGCTGCATCCTATTGTGTTTACAATGC
Organism: Megaceryle maxima; assembly: GCA_024605025.1. Classification (NCBI taxonomy): domain Eukaryota; kingdom Metazoa; phylum Chordata; class Aves; order Coraciiformes; family Cerylidae; genus Megaceryle; species Megaceryle maxima. Next base: position 22,167 of record JANHGN010010323.1, on the reverse strand, counting down.
ACCTTGGCAGATATTTACTGTGCAGAGAGTTTGGAAGTTCAGCCAGTTTGGGGAGCAGCTATATTCATATATTCTGAAGCAGTAGAGCTGTTTCTCCCTGCCTTGTGTGTACATGCTTTAAAAATCCAGCCACAGCATAGTAGCTGTTTCTGATCTACATAAATTGTTTTTGCTTTATTTTTTTTAAAGTTATTATTTTTGTTTTGTAGAGAAGACCTGAAGGTTTTCCTATTCTAATAAAGATGCAGTTTCAGGATTTCTATAAACTGCTGGGTTTTATGTCTGAAGTAAACTGTATTACACTGCCTGTGCTCAAGGAAGGTGTGAGAATCGCTTTGTTCTATTGTGCTGTTCACTTTAGTATCCAGAAGTCTGAAACACTATTTGAATCTAAGAAATATCTGGTCTTTTTGTTTTGTTTTTGTGTTGTTTTTTTTTTTTAATCCACTACAGTTGGTATATAAAACTGGCTTGCATTGAACTTCTTACTTACCACATTTCTGTCTCATTTCCAGGTCAGTTCAATGAATGATCCTATTTAGTTCTTTTTCCTGTTTAAAATATTTCCTACTGAGTCCAGAGCAGTGCCCTTAAAACATAATTGATTTGGGTCATTGAACCTTTATTTTTCATGCGTGTTAGTTTGCATCCTGCCACTGGTCTGACTGGTATTTCAATTAGAAAAATGCAGGCGGATTTCTCATAGAGGCTAAAGTTCACGTGGAGTCTCTGGCAAAATAAGATCCTCGAGTACGTATCCCTGGAACTGGGCAATGATTTGTAACTTTTTTTTTAATTCTCTGTCTGGCCAGAATGTTGTAAATCTGGCACTCTCTTGTTAGCTTCACGCTAAGCAGCAATAATGTCCACAGTGTTTTAGTCCTGATAATTCTAATTACTGAAGCGCTGAAGAAGCTGAAAGCTGAGAAGATGGATGTGGCTGGCCTCAAGTCCTGCACAGCACATGGGACTCTCTCTTTGTAGAGCTGAACCATAATTCTCTCATTTGCCAAGGCCAGCAATGGAAGCAGCAGCCAAGGTAAGAGAAGTAAGCCAGTGGCCAAAGATTTCTGGAACGATGTGGATAATCTTTATTCAGGAGGTAAAGGAGTGCAGTACCACTAGAGATGCCAACCATCCTTGGGATGAAAACACTGAATTCATTTGTTTCTTTACTGAGTATGTTGCAGCAAACAATCCTGTTGTACTGGTTTAAAAAGACACAGCAAACAAACTTTCCCGTGGTCACCAACAAACAATTACTACTTTACTCATCTGCTTCTTTGCATGACATGCCAGGAATAGTGGTAAAATGTCTACATTTCTTTCTTCCTACTTCCCTTTCTTAAAAAAAGCAATCTGTGGCAAGTTTTGTACCAGAGATTGGCTACCCAGCATAGGCGTAGCTAGCCTGGGTCTGGTACAGCAACTCTTCCCATTACACACTATTACTATTACAAGGTCAGTCTGTGCACTGATATCTCAGGTCTATAAATGAATAATAAATATTCAGCTTGGTGATTAGACACTTCCTTGAGTATGGGAAGTACTAAATAGAAGAATAATCCTCTTCTACTTGTACAAATCCTTGGCAAGAGAAGGGTAGACCAGGGACAGGGCACTATAGGGTCTTGCATTAGTATGTGGAACAATCATACAGCACTGTGGAAAAACCTTAATGGCAGCCTTAGTTCTATAACTTAGTGTAAGAACATTCTACCAGCTCTCAGCAGCAAATGGCCTCATGGTTCATTTTGAATATCCTTACTTATGTCATTGCCAATAAAAGGGAGGTTCCAATTTTGAGAAGAGGAAGGTTAATTTGCCTATATTTCCTTTCTAGAATTCTTGGGGCCCTACTGGAGCTCACAGAAGTCATCTGGGACTTCAGGAAGATTTAAATCGGGCCATAAGTACAGCTGTCTTGGATTAGTAATGATGTACATTGAGTACAACATCTGTATTTGGGTTTGGGTGGAGTCCTTTCATGGTAGAGGAGTTGGTAATACTTTTACAGCACCTCTCATCAGAGGATTTCAGCATTTCACAAATATCTAATTACAGAAACTATTAAATTATGTGAAATCCTTGGTCCTGGGGGAGTACAGGCAGCACCATTATGCTTCAATATAAAGCAGGAGTGGGTGGTGTTCAAAGTGGCAAAACAAAAACGAATTTGCCACATGCAAGCCATAACCTGCTGTGCTATCTCATTTTCATCCAGTATTTTATTCTTCTCATTTCTTTATATTAGCAGCCAGGTTGCAACATCAAACCAGCTAAACACAATGGGCTGGTACAAGCCTCCATTCAGGACTACTGTCAGCTCTGAAGAAGGGACCTTTAGAAGTTCATTGACCTCTTACTGATCAGTTTCTGTAGTGTTTGTGTTTCATTATTCTGTTAAGAAATAGCAGGACTGTAGCAAGGGTCAAGTGCCAGGGATGCCAATAAGGACACCTTTCTGAACACAGAGATCTGGGATGAAATGCCTCTGAAAGCCCAACCTGATCCAAATTCCAGAAAGCTGGTTGCTCAGCTTTTCTAAGAAAGGTGTGCCTGCTCTGCACTCTACTTAACTCGGGATTAGCCATGAGAGAACTACTCCACTTGTTCTACCTAAATCCAGACCTTTTCTTGGCTTGGTTAGTACACATTCCACTGTTTTGAATGACTGTTTAAGTTTTTATTAAAGAAAATTGGTTTGTTTTTCTTTTTGGTCCTGATTCAACTTAAAACGTGGGGCCTTTACTCTTAGAACTGAGGCTTGAGGCCCAAGATGCCCAGCCTATTGTCTTCCTACCTGTATTATAGATCTGCATGGGTGGGCAGTTCAGGTGAATCCAAGATCTCACCATTTGAATACAAGGGCCCCAAAGGAGTTGCTCACCAAGACTTAACTTTAAATGCAAGCTTAGCAGGCTGAACACTTTGATTTGCCTCTAAAATCAACACTAACTTATTCCAGGTTTCCTGGTTGAAACTTGAATGTGGAAGAAGAAAGGATGTCTGCAAAGCAGATTTATTTGGAAAAATAAGCTGCTCACTGGTTGGGACCCTGTAACAACAAATGCAGTGCTTAGTTTTTCCTCTGGCTGCAGTATCTGTGATACTTTTTTCTGCTTTCTCCCACACCGTCCCTGCTGTGCCCTCATGGTCTCTTCTCATGTGTAGGCAGTAAAGTAAAATTTACAAGCATCCTGCTCTCTGAAATTCTGGCAAAGGCGGAGTCTTGGAAATTTCCTTTTGCAGAGTACACAAGAGGAGACTAATTCTGGAACAACGAGGTGGGGAAAAGTGCTGCTGTTTGTATACCATTCAAAACTAAGGATGTGCGTTCAGACCATAACAGACCTCTGAATGGCCATCCTCAGCTCTAGCAATAGCTCAGTTAGAAGCCTAGTTAAAAATATTGTATGAAAGGAAGGAGTTTTTTTCTGTTTGCTTTTTAAGAATCACTGTTCATGTCTTCTGTATAAGCCCTCTCACCTGCTAGTGACATAGTGGAACAATGACCCAGTTCCCAGAGAGTTGCACTAAAAACTGCAGCAATACACAGTATTTTCAGGTTTTTGGCTTTCACATGTGGAATGTTTCCTTCTCCATATGGTTGTACAATAGAATTCCAACATGTGAAATATTTGAAGTGTCTGGATGAAACAATAGGGTCATGCAGCTGGAAATCCAAGCCCAAACAGCTTGTTGTTTGTGGGGGTTTTTTTTGGTTTGGTTTTGTTTTTCCTTTTTTTGCAAGACCAGTTTACATGTATGTGTGTGTGTTTTGTTTGCTTTTAAAGATCTAAATTTATTTCCTGGGAAATTAAATTTTATTTCCTACCAGCAAAATTTGCATAGGATTGCCTTTCAGTTCCCATTTTTTCTGATTCTTGTACTTTCAAAACAAAGCATTTTTTGGCACCTAAGGTGCATATGGATTTCATTATTTAAACCTCCACCTTATATTTGTGAGGTTGAGTATGTAAAGTTAATTTAGGAACACCAGTTTAACAGATTCCTGTTAACAGAGTGCAGCCTCTTATACCGAACTCTACAAGCAAACTTTTACTGCAGTGCTATTGCTTTTCTTTTGTTACATATTTCATCTGGTTACCAAGCAGTTCAAACAATCTGACCATGTGTTCTACTCTTTAATTTGAGCTGCTTTGGCCTGTTCAATTTATAGAAAATGAAAACCAGATTGATCTTCTGGAAACTCCCTCATCACTCCTGTGAGTTCCCACTAACCCTATCGTTTACTGTTATTTTTTTCTATGGTGTGTTGTGTACACTTTGTTAATGAGAATTTCCTCTAGTAGAAAAAAGACCTGTGCTGACCTATTAAAACCCTGAAGCAAATGGCCATGGCATCTTGAACTCTTCATTACACTGCCTTACTTTTATTTACGATGGTCCCATCATATTCACAATTATTTGCCTGAGGAGGCACTCTAAATGATGCCTTTGTTTCTCTTTCTAAAGCTTTACATTTTTTGTATGTTTGAATGAGGGTATTCCCTGAAAAAAAAAACCCAACAAAACAACAAAAACTAGATCAGGGATAGCAGCTTTGTATAGATGTAGGATCTTATTTGATATGGCATCTTGCATCTTTGCTGGAGAATCTGTCTGTTGAGTGTCCAGTCACAAGAGTTAGCTTTTTTTTTTTTCCCCTCTCTTCAAGGATTAGTCTGAAAAGTCCACAAGAAAAAGCTGGTTGTTGATGTGAATTCTAGCACTCCCTGGTGGATGTTATCTCAGATATGTTGTGTTCTTCCTTAGCCATAAAGGCTAATGTTGGCATGAAAGGGGAAAACCAATGTTTGAACTGCTCTCATAATGACGTCTCACTTGTATTTGTTGCAGAAACAACATGATACTCTTACGAGATCCTAATGACAGGTTTCTGCTTAAAATAGTTCTACTTTATGAGTAGTTATAGTCCCCAAGGGAATACTACCTAGTCAAGTGGGTCTTTCCAAGCATTGGATTTGCATATTTTAATTTTTTTTTCCCAAATAATTTCATAGGCTGGCTTTTGTCCCTTTCAGACTGAGATAAGAAGAAGGAAATTAATATTGCAATGTGGGGCTGCAGTGAAGGATAAAAAAGAGTTCAGAATAAGACCTGGCAACTAGTTTCTAGTAAAAGCACCTGGATGTAAGTGTATCAATGAAATTAAAGAAATAAATGGAAATGCCCTATGCCTTGGCCTAGGTCTCTTCCAGAGCATTTCTACCCATATTGCACACTCCTACTAATATTTTACCCACTTCATGAGCATGTCTATACCTTGGCATACAACAATTACTGAGTAATCACTCAATGACAGGGTTACTCCTGTAGTCCTAACTTCAACCTGGGAAACTGTTAGGTAGCAAAGGTACCCATAAACTGCCAGGCTGCTGCCAAGTCCAGAGAAAAACTATCTATAAGATGAATTTCTAGCCCCAAAAATCTAAGTCAAAGAAGGAACTGGATTAGGAAAGAGACCTCTGCTTAGCCAGACTCACATAGTTGTAACTTGCAAGATGGCTTGTAGATGAATCCAACTCAATCTTAATTGAAAGGGGAGAACTAAGACTTCTGCTTATTTATGATATGGGGGAAAAGAGCAAGAATGGTTTTATCATCTTTTCAATATCCTGAGATTTCACTTATGAATTTTGAGGTAGCTGAGTTAGCCAGTAAGTCTCCTAAAGTTCCACCTTCACTGAGAGGGGGAGATACTCTTTCAGAGGGCAAGATACTCTTCCAGAGAGCTGTTAAGACTACCTCTAACTCCTGCTCTGAATTTCTTTGCAAGTAAAAACTTTGGCTTTTGTCTGCAGAGAGACAAGCCAAAGTAGCCAGCAAAGCCCTGCACCCAGAGCTGGGTGATCTTCATTCGTGCTCTTATGTAGGTACTGTTTGCATCAGGTACTCAAAATACCTTTGGGTATTACAAAAAATTTTGCCCATTGCTCATAACTACAGTGCAGGTTGTCATCTCTGGCCTAGTAAGGATAAACTGATTTTGCTTCTCTCCTGAACCTCCCAAAAGCAGCAGAACTGCCTTTCCTCTCATTGCTCCCAAGGCAAGTACAAAAATGTCAAGTTGCAATGTACACCCAGACTGCATATACTGCTGATCATGCTATGGAAAGCCATGCTGTTCCATGGGTGATTGTTCAGAAAACAGCCCCTGTTTGTGTCTCTGGGAACAAGCATTTTTTTTGTAAGGAGAAGGCATTGCATCTTGGGAGTTCAATGAGGAGCTCTGTTGTTCTCCACAGAAACTGGAGTGCGTAGCTGTGCCTGGTGGTTGTTGGAGTGCCCGTGTTTGTTTTTTTGTGATTTTCTTTTTCCCCACCTCCTGTTCTCAGAGAGGATCAAGGAGAAGGGATGGTGACCTCATGGTGCAGTTATGCAATCTGCTTGAGGCCAGGTATCAAAATACACTGCAGCTGTGAAGCTGGGATCTTGCTGTGGCTGGGGGGCCTGGGCCTCCTGGCTCTAATGAGATCACTGACCTTCTCCTGCCACTTCTTCTGCAGCTGCTTTGATTCACAGAGATTTGTTGTGGCAATGGCCTGCCTAACAGTTTGGCAAGCTGCCGTAGGAAACACTGCATCTGCAGGCAGGGGATAGGAGCTGGCCTCAGAGACCCAGAGCAGGTGAGGATATCCTGAGCCCTGCCAGCCTCTTTCCATCCTGACAGAGCCTGCTTGCCTTTCTCTAAGGGTATGCAAACATTACCATCCTCCCTGATTGTTGGTTTGGTGTTTTTTTTTTTCTAACAAGTGAGGAGAAGGTTGTCTGTTCTCCAGTGAAATAAAGCAGCGCCTTCCAAGCAATCATCTTGTGACGCTTGAGCTCAGGGCTCAGCTGCAGCAAAGTCACATATGGCAAGAATAAGAGAAAGTAGTAGCATGCCTACAGACTGGGGCATATTTGGGCCTCCAGATTCTGAAGTCTCATGCAGAGTTTGCATTCTTTGCTCTACTTGCCACACCGCATCCCTGCTTCCCTCCTCTGCTCTTCTAACAGTATTTTCATTTTCCTTGTCTTCTGCAGCAACTTTGGCTTTCATAGTCCACTTCCCTTCCCACCTGCATATTTGTATGCCTCAGATGTCCTGTAAACCATTAAAAACAATAGAAAACTTTGCAATAGTTGTGAAGATGGCCTTGTGAAGCTGTCTGATGAGTGCCAAGAAGGAATACAAGACAAGTTGGGTTCTTTCCTGAAAATGGGACTTGAGGAATGGAAGTGTCTCGTCTATAATCATTTTCATGTGGTGGAACTGCTGCTGCTACCCACCACTGAAATAAGAGCATCTGTTAAAAAGTGCAGTTTTGGTTTTGCTTAAATCCAGCAGGTTGCACTCACTTCAAGAAATATTAGACCCTTGTTTAAAAACAGGAGTGCAACTGCTCAGATACCACGAATGGATTAAAAGCAAATGTTGCTCTGCCCAGTTTCAGAGTCTCACAACTGAACCTTGTTCTCCACTTGTCTATGTAACTTTGCTCAGGAAACAACATGAGAATACAAAGTGTGTGGCTGGTGTATGGGTTTGTGCTGGGACAGGGTTATTGGGAGGGTGAGGGAAACCCCTTAGCAGACTGGGTACTCTCATAATTGATGAGAGCTCTTCTGGAGATAAATCTGGAAAAAAAAATACAGTTAAAGACTGGAAAAAGGAGACAGGGAAAACTCTCTCCTAATAATGAAGCAAAGTGTCAGCAATTTTTGTTATACTTTGTCAATCCAGGTCCTGATCTACTTCTGCCAGGTCTGCTACTTTCAAGCCTCCAGAAACCTTAAGAGTTTCCTTAAAATGAAGTATCTCCTTTTGCTGTTGCCTCATGCTTTAAACAGCAAGGGCAATTAGGCAGAGAGGGAAATGGTGATTCCAAGGCACTTCCAGGAATAATTCTACTGCCAGGTGGAAAAATAGGACAAACTGCTGTATCTAGTTTATTCTAATGAAAGAAAATAAACCTCACATGCAAAGATGAGCTGAAAATGCAAAATTAAGCAGAATGCTAGTTTTGTGAACTCTCTGATTGACTTTGTCTTCCACTTGGAAAAAGTCCGATGAGCTTTGATAAATAGATCAGTCAGCTAGTGAAGTAAAAGTGGTCACTTCTTAAACTAACAGACTGGAGGTCTGTATCTTACTCTTGGGATAGTCTTTCCTCAGATCCTGTATTTGACGAGCATCCAAAAAGCTCAGACTTCCCTAACTTGGAAATACTGTGAAAGGAGAACTTGGGGCTTTCACTGGGAACCACAAGAATTGTATTTCTGGTAGATTTGCATCTAGTTCCAGCCACGTCAGCAAGTAAAGACTTGTTTATATTTTGTTTTTCCTCCTTAAATTGTGATTGTGGAATGACCACTTTCCCCTTTCCTTGTTTTAGCATTTTCTTTCTGCTCTGGCTGAAAGTTTGGGCCACTTCATATTTCATCCCAGATAACTAGTTCTGTTCAAATGTCCTTGTGAGTCTGAGTGATCTTTAACTCAGAATGAACCTCCCATGTTTGGAGGGAAGAAGGGGGAAGTAACTAGGATACCATACCTCACTCTGCATGTTTTCAACAATTGCAAAGATGTTCGTGGAGCCAGACTTTTAAAGAGGTCCCTGGGGCAGAATAAAATGTGAAGGAGCTGGTGAGGTAGTCTCAAAGAGTTGCCAGCTCTTTGAAAGAAACACACATGTGCGTGCATGTGTGCACTTAAGATGTTTTTAATTTTGGAGGGCTGAGGGATCCTAAAGTTTGCTGGATTTTCACCCCACTGATACTGCGGTGAGCTCAGAAGGCTAAATTTAGCCACCCAGAATAAACAGGCTTGGATTATAAGACTGCATCCATCTCTGTCCAGAAACTGATTGAATGTGTCTGTAGCTGCTCTTGAATCAGCTGTAGGCTGACAAGATAAGGCTACTATAGAACTGCCATGTACTAGGCAGCTCCAGTGGATGTTGTGTTTTAAATGAAGCCAAAAAGGAAAAAAAAAAAAGTCAAGCTGGGGAGGAGTTCTCTCTTTCCTACTCTAAAAAATAATATATCAGTAAAAGATCATTTGTGTAGTGGGGCTATTTTACAGGAAGGGACAAAAACACAAAAGAATCTTGCAGTCAAAAGCACAGGTTCATAAGTAAATATTTTTATTTCAGAGCAGGTTTTTTTTCAAAGGTGTAAGGTCTGCATAAATAGCTTCTATCCTCACCTTCACTCATTATTCTAGTATTAAATCTTCCTAGTATAGTCCTCAAGCAAAGACCAAAAAGCCCTTTTCCTGAAAAGGCTAATAAATGCAGCACCTCTTAAATGTTCAGTCAGTTTGAAATATAGTCGATTATTCCTTCTCTGTCATTTCTGAAAAGTGACATTTTTAAGTCTGCCTGAAACTGGAAGTAGATGTGAAAAATGCACAGAGGCTGAGGTGTGCATAAAGCATTAATGAGGGCAAAGTGGGTTATGATCTTTGCAGATCATTTTCTTGCAAGCCTGCAACTGGGTATCTCTATTAAGTGTGTGGCTTGGCCCCTGAGGACGTCTTGGAAATTTAGTGGCTCAGCTGCATGTCTCCAGTTTCCTCCACTGAGACTTTTGCTCTTACCAGGGGTACACACCAAGAGAAATTACTATTTCTTGGGTGAATATGTTATTAAAAAACCCCCCAAAACAAAAACCAACCCAATATTGGACAGGTCCCAAGCCAGACAATCTGAGATTCTGCTCAGAGAGGAGTGACAAACATCCAGACAGGATGTCCTCCTTCCTCTTCTTTGAAATAAATACACTTTAAAAATAAACAGTCTTTGGGATACAAGCATGACAGCATCCCCCAGGACACCTCAAACAGCAGCTCCTTGTAACTAGTATTAACACGAATAAAGAAAATTTGTCGCTACTTCACCTTTTTGAGCTTTTGCAAAAACTGTGAGCACAAATTGGCTGAGGCTTTTCCTAGCCAGGACCTTGCTGTTTCTGCTTCTCTTCAGCAGGTCTTATGTCTTTACAAGCTAAACCCCATGGCCACCCCACATTCTCTTACCAGCTACCTGTCACATCATCCTCCCCACATTCCCTCTGGGCTCCCAGCATCATCTCATGTCAGAAGCATTTCTATCTTGGAGGTAGTATAGAGAAGCTTGAGAAACTGAGTCCTGCCTGCTTGTAGGATTTCAGGTAAAGACTGGTACCCATCACCGAAGAGCATTTGTGGGGCAGCTAAAGGCTTCCACAACTTGCCATTCATGGCTTTTTGTAAGACCCTCCTGCAGTTTTTGAGCATGAATTCACTCAAGGTGGAAGCAGCCAGCATTGTCTCTTAGGTTTGGTGTAATGTGCTACAAGAACTTGTCTTGTCCTGTCCTGGCAAAATGAAGAGCTTGCTCTGTGTGTGCTTCTGATCTCTCTCTATTCTGGTGCTTTGTTTGGCAGTAATTGTGATTAAAGAAAGGGTGCTAATTAAATTATTCTTGTAGCAAGCGGGATTCCCTTAGAATGTGTTGATTCCCTGACAATGTTCCTACTGGAATAATGCAGAGGCTTCAGAGCTGCATTGGTAGGTGTTGTGCTAATGGAGAGCAGAGCTGAGGGTTATATTACTCAGATGATAATAACTACTCTTTCCTGTGCTTATACTTGGCTGGGCCTTATAATGAGCTCCCACCTGGCCAAAACAATTATTTTTCACCTTTCCTGCACGAGAACTCTGCTTTTTATCAGTGCCACTTGCTTCTCAAGAGCTCTTTGGTGTATAGCATCCAGCTTGAAGGAATTCATACTGGCTTTTGTGCTGCATCCCTACATATCAAGGGCTTGCTCTTGCTTTGAGAAATGGTGCTCCTCAGAAAGGAGACTCTGGTGTCTGAACAACAACTTGCAGCCACTTGTGACCACATCTGTTCCAACCCAGCAGAGCTTTATGCTTAAGAACTGCATCGCACATGAGTTTGTTGCAATCCTGCACTTCAGAGGGCAGCAGAGCATTCATTCCACCATCAAGGCACCACTGCCAGAATCACCTATGAGGGACTAATTCAAGGTCCTACTTGTTCTCCTTACCCCTGTGTTTCCTGGTGCAGAGGCCTTACAACTCCTTACATATGTGTATCTTAATTACGTAGCTCAAATCTGATGCCAATATTAACTACTCATTTCTAGAGAGACCAAATGTCAGCACAAGAGAAGGTAAGTGCATGACAATGGGGTATTTTTCGGTAACAGTCATAGATTTGACCTTCTGAGTGGGCTGTGGAGTGTGAAAAGGGGAAATGCAACATCTTGGCATGTTCTGAAATATCCAACCATTGTGTTTCTGGCCCAGAAGCAGTAGCTGCGAGTTGAATTACTTCTCTGTAACCTGCTAAATGCTGTTCCCTGGTTGTTCTAATTCAGAAGGTAGGTAGGGTGTATGTCTGACCACAGCAGGCTGGAGGTTCAGTTCAACACAATTGTTTTAAACATTTGGGGCTCCTAGCCAGACTGGGAAGTACTGAATAGCAGATGAACGGGACTGGTAATCTGTTTCTCCCTGCTCATAATTGATCTGATTGGTGTGGGCATCTATCAAGAGTTATTTAAAAAAAACCCAAACCCAACAACCAGCTCTCATTTGCAAAGATTAAAAATGTGGCAATTTTTTGGCATACCTCTGTCAAAAGCCCACGAGTCTCTAACTTGCTGCAGAAGGGAACGTCTGTGTCTAATTGATGAAACTTGGCCTTCATAATGGGTGAATCAAATGAACTGAACAGTTCTGTCAGTCATTCAGCTCTGGATTATAAATTAATCAGAAATCCTTCCCCCTCTCCCCTGGATCTGTCTTGCATTTCCTGTCCCTTGTGTTGTTTTTTTCCTGGTCTCAGAGCAAAACTTGAATCTTTTCAGTCTCCCAAGCCATACTAAATGAACAACTCCCCACTGCCATGACCTTTCAGCCCTATTTCTGGAATGCACACGTTACACAAATCGCCCCTCGCCCAGGCTTGCAGATGCCAGGTACCTGTTGGGATTAAATTAGATTGGCTGCATGGCTCGTAGGGGAACATTTGAGTTTGAATCTGAGACTCCTTGGATGTACACAGACTGCAAGATATTTCCTCACAAATAATGACAGATTTAAGTGAATATGAAGACAGGAAAGGGAACCTATCCTGAGAGTGGGGGCGAGGGATTTGTGGGGGGTGCACTTACCCATTCAGCATTTTGGTGATTAATCCCACAAGATCCACTGAACTGATGGCTGCTGCTTTTGAGTGTTAACAAAGTCTTCTGGCAGTAGAGGTGGGGCTGTGAATGCCTCCAAGCGCCTTCTCAGCGTCTGAAAAAAAGACAACTGGATCAGTTCACATATTCCTCAAAATAAAATCTCAAGCCTCAAACACTGCTAATTTAAGGAATTTTGGGCCAATCTGTAATCCTCCCACATCCAGAAGTACCACCCTGCAATAGCAGCAGTTCTGGTGAACATTCTGGGTCCAAAACTGGGTCCGTATTTTAGTTGAAAAGTTAGGCATTATTTACTGATTTTTGCTATGCATATATCTTATTTAAAAGTGAGCTCCAAAGACTACCATGGAACAAAGGCAAGTCTGGACCAATAGTCCAGGATGGAGGAAAGGAATATGAGAGAAGAGATAGAAAATCCCTCTTTCCTTCTTCCAAGTGTAGGAGCAGTTGTCTCCCTGGGGGAAGACAAGCGTATTCATTGCAAACCATCTAGTTTTCAGTAAAATCCAAGTGACAACAAATGTATCTGTAAATCTGATGTGAATTAGCAATGGATCTAAATGTGAGGATCTGTAGTTTTGCTATTTTCACCTAGATTTTTACCATGAATTATCTAATTCTGTCTAAACCCCCAAATTTTACCTCCTAGAGAAAAGATTAGTTAACTCCCATTAGTTTATTTTAGTATTACATGCTGTGGGACCCCTAAGGTACTAGACAGAGAATAATATGTATTTGGCACACAAACATAGTTTCTTTTCCACTTGACTCTTCAAGACACAGTCCAGCCCAAGTGTCTTAAATGAGAAGCCTGTAGTTTATTCCACTATAATTAACATAAGCTTTGATTTAAATGACACTTCTAAAAGTCAAAGATTGGATTTCAAGGTGAATACAGAATACAATTTCCACCCACGCTGGTGTTTTGGTCCTTTTCTATTTCCATCCTGCCATCCACCCTGAAATAACTCAGAATGTGAATAGCACCTGCTGGAAAATAAGTTTTTGTTTTTATTTAAGGGCTTTTAACATTTGGCATTGCAATTCCTTTTTTTTTTTTTTTTTTTTAATGTGTGTGTGGGGTTTTTTTTTTGTTTTTTTGGGGGGGAAAGAAAAAAAGCTAACTGGTTCCCATGTAAGCTTCACTGAGTCTGACCTCCCCAGTGGCAGTTAGGAGCAGCTGCTTGAGGTATTCTGACAAATTTTGAGACTCTGCCATCTAACCTGTCAGTCTTGTGGCTTGGATATTAGTAGAAAAAGACAGTGATCTTTACCATTTTTAATGAATATTCTTGGAGTCCAGCAGCTGAGCTTTTTGTTTTACATTCAAGACTTTTACTTCCAGTACAATTTCAATTGAAGTAAAACTAGAAGGCAGTGGAGAAGAGTTAAGAACTCAAGGAATGCTTTCATTCTCAGAATAAATTATTTCCTTACTTGGCATTTACTCAGTTCCAGTTTCTAATATTTTGGTAACTTATCATACCATAAAATCACATATGATGACATGGTTCTTTTTCATAACCTCTTGCAAACGGTTGCAGTGAATGTTTCTTGTTAACTCTCCTTTAACATAAGCACTACAATCGTAAGATAAACCATCATGCTGTGAATCAGTTGCCTCTTCCTTCAGGCATGTGTTTGTGGCGAAAATATGGTACTTGGCTGGATGGGCAATGTGCTGGGAACTTCAATGCCTGACTTGAAATAGGTGAAGAAATATTCATGCAGAAATGCTTTGAGCCTCTGGAATATTCCTGTTGGTAAGGTCATTCCTGGCAGAATATAAGGGATTTTTTTTTCTTCTTCTTCTTGGACTATATCCAGATTAATTAAATTTATTACAGGAGCACATCTGATTTCCTCTGGCTCACCTTGCCTTCTGTTACAGGAGGTTACTGTGACATGGAGTTCTCCTGTTCTGGAGGTGCTGGGCAGCTGTATATAGACAACTGTCCTGAGTATTTTACCACTTCCGTCTTCCTCCCTTTTGGCCTCCAGCACTAGATAAAGGGTAAATTTAACTTACTTAAGATTTCTGTAATGTTTCCAGTGTTTTGACCCTGCCAGGGTATTTTGCAGCCCTGTCCTTCCACTGGAAGGAAGTCCTGATTCCTCCGTGTCACCTATAGTTTCACTAAGTGCTGACAGGTTGTCTTGCAAAAAGAGGCTCACAGTCTTCAACTCTTACGTCCTCTTTAGCAGGAAGTCAGATGTGGTTTCCCAATCTTAAAATCTCCTGTCTAGCCATTTATGCTGTGTCATCTTTCTTGCCAAACTTTACCCCACAGCATCCTCCAAAAATAGGGTCCAAAGGCTGAGCTTTTCCCTTTTCTCCTCTGAATCCTTCCTTTCACCCATGTTCTCTTAGCAAGTCATAGGCAGAACAGTTGTTGAATGTCAGCAAAGCATCCACTTTTTAATTTGTGATGAGTGTGGAGCAGTGGGTGTTCTGCACAAGAGCAAGAGGGGAAACCTTATTACTTTTTAGGGAAGACCTAAATGAAGAAACAACATTGCAGTGATTTTCCAGGATGCTAGGAAAAATCATGTTGAAACAGAGTATTTGTTATTTTTGTTAGATAATCACAGGATCAATCTGTAACCAAATAAAATTCTGTTATCTGATTTGATAAAAATGGCTGGTGACGTAAAAGCCTGAGTTAATGCTTAGCTTATTCTGGACCCCTTATCATATTTGATTGAGCATTAATGACTGTACTGATGAGTCGCACTTAGTCATTTTAATTAATTGTCTGTGTCTTGGATTTTTAAGAATTGGCCAGCTTGATATAAACCATGTCTTCTTTTATGATTTTTCTTACAACCTTGAGGATGTATGCTGGTGGTGGTATTTATACTGGGTGGTGCTTTACTCATTTGCAGAGCTTTTCTGCTCGGTGACACTGACTGTGGAATAAGCTCATGCTCAGAGTGAAATGGGAAAATCTCATTCTTGTCATTTGTCTTCAGCCTACTCTGTAAAACTGAATTATCTGCAGGAATTTACTGGATCAACATAGAGAATGAAAATGTTCCAGTAATAATCTCTTCATTTGCATGTCTAACTTTTTTTTTTTTTTTTTTTTGGTGTGGAATTGCTCTGTTATTGTCAGTCTTTAGAGAAAATAATACCTTATTTCTGAAACTGTGCCTAATGATTAAATGCTCTTGGTCTGGCAAAAGACTTTGCTATTGGGTGGGAGTCAGATTTAAGAATTTAGCAGAAAGCTGGCTCTGGATTACATCACCAAGGTAAACTCTGGCCTCTTTGAGGGGCTGTGCTTGCTGGGCTATTTTGCAGACTTGGACAGTGTGTCAATAAACCATCTGTTCAAGAAATATATTGTTAATTTTGGTGCTGCTGTTCGAATCAATAGGATTCCTGTGAAGTGCTTTGGCAGTCCTTCTGGAAGGAATACCATTGGCCCTGGGAACAAACCGTTCACAGCCGATGCGAACCCACCAGATATCAGGGAAACAAAACAATGCAAGTTCATAATATTAAATTGTCCTTGGAAATCTGCTTCGAGCCGCTGCTTCCCCTGCAGTCAGTCAAGGGCTGGCTGGCCACCGGTTTCAGCTTAGGTTTGGTTCTTGTGCTTGTGGTATGGTCCTTAATTAGTTGATGGATTTTCTTGTCTGGCTTTGTGAGCTGGGCAGTGTATAGTGGCAGTGTTAAAGGAGATAATTTGGGGACCACCAGCTCTATTTACTGCAGCTGCTTGAAGTAAACATCCTTTGGGACTTTCTCCGAGGCTCTTGATGAGTGCAGTAGGTACCTTCTGTGAGTGCTGTGTTTTGGCTCCACTGCTAAGCTAAGATTTTAGATACAGAAATATATTGGTGTCCAAAATCCACAGATAATGTAATGCTTGTAAAGGGTGTGGCATAATTCTACTAACTGATTGAAATGAAATCCACTGTAAAGGATGTATATCACTTAAACCTAGTGGTCTGCTGGTGCTTCAGATGTCCTGCTGGCTTCTGGCAGCATCTGTCCATCTGCCAGCCCCAGGGTGCCTCAGATACACTCATGTCTGAAATGGGACTTGATGTCTCTTCTTGGGTACCTGCCTCCGCTTATTGCACCCTGAAAGATTATGATTAAGACAGCAAACCTAAAGCTCCAGTTTAGAGTAACAGCATGACAAGAGCTTGGATCTCTCATGCTGCTGGTTGGAGCTGTGTGGAAAAGCAGGATATTAGGCTTTGAGTATCACAGCGGGGTCTACTTGCTCCCTGGCCCTTCCCCTTCAGAGATTCCTCCTGTGCATCTTTAGCTCGCAGATTGTGATACAGTTGTTCATGACGTGATTGCATATTTTTCTGTCTGCATGATCCTTGCCTCATTCAACATGGAGGACAGATGGCGCTCAGGGATTCATTACAGCTTGGTAGTCAAAGAGACTGTTGTTTGCAGGATCACAAACACGTTTCCTGCAGATGTTGAAATAAATGAGGCGGGGGGTTATAGGAAAAAGAGAGGATGATCTCATGTGTAAGCCAGTCAACCCGTCAAGGGATGATTTGGAGAGTTGGAACTCTGCCTTCAGGATACCGGATCTGGACGAATAACTCGAACCAGGCTGATTAGCCTGGGCCTGATCTATGTTCTGATTTCTGCACATAGAGAATTATCCTCAGCTTGGTTTTGTTTATCTTCTCAAAATGATTTTGTGTATCTTTTCTTGGTAGTTGACTGTGCAGCCAGGGGAAACAGTGTATTTTCTGGTTTATGACTTAGAAATTTCTTCCTCATTACAGTGACCTGGATAACCCTCAATGTGCCCTTTTTTTGTTGCTTTTAGAGTTTGCCACGATTCTTCAACAACTAACATGGCAGGGCTTGTTTACCAAGGTTCTCCAGTGTCCTACTTGGTAGAACCCAAGTTAAGCTTGAATATAAATGAACCAGCTCTAGAATATGTCTATAAATACAATGTTCCTTCCCTCCCACCTGCCTGTTTATGCTGAATTTGGCTGATTGAATTTTATAAAAGTCGTTGCAATTATTATTGCAGGAGGAGAAATAATGGTGGATTTGTGCATTATGGGCTTTCTTTAAGTATGAAAAGCTACTTCCTTTTTATGATAAAGAAGCCTTGTTCCTGTTGTCCTAGCATTGAGCTGCCTTGAATGAAAACTCTGAACTGAATGTATGCTAAAATCTTTCTTATCCAGACTTCCTTAGATTAAAAGGAATAAATAAACCCAGGGTAATTTCTGGCCTCAAGCTCTTGTGAGGGCTGACAAGATTAAAGAAGGGATAGTGTAACGTTCTAGTCATGATAGCAAAACAAAATTGTAATGGAAATGCCTGCAAATAATTGCTCGAGCAAGAGTTTTGGGAGTGACATAAATCATTATTTTTGAGGGCTTATTCTGTCCTTGCAAAACAGAGGATCAAGGATCATTTCCTTGTGACCAAGCCCCACCTGGTGCTTTTTTTGTTCTTTTCACTCTGAAGCTTTTGCTGATGGTTCTGGTCTCACTGTGGTCCAGCTGAATCTGAAAACTGATCTCTTGGTATATTTTACTTTGATGGTCAGAAACAGTTCTGAAGTTCAAGGCCTCTGATGGCCCTTAATTTCAGTAGAAATCATCAGAAAGGGATCAGGAGACAGTGGCCTATGAAGAACCCATTCAAGTCCTGCCGGCTGGTTTGTGGTTTGCCCATCAAAGCCACCTGTGGATCTCTAGAGAGCTGGGGTGCCAGGGTTCAGTCAGAATTCCCTTCCTAGGTTTGCAGGGGGATTGATTTCAACTATTTATTTTAACTATTCCTGCTCATTCATTGTTAAAGGAGCAGCTGCTAAATGAACTGTCCTGTGCTGGGGATTAGATCCTGGAATTTGTTTTCCATTATTTTTTTTTGGGTGCTGTTATGATCTTAGGTGTGACTTCAGGAATGTGCTGTTTGTGGGAAAGGCTTTCAAAGGGAAGGTTGTATAAACTGGCTGACCAGACCTTATAACCTGCTGTAGTCTGGTGCAGCAGTCTAGTGCTGCCTGTTGTGCTAGTGCTCTCCCAACTGACTTTCCAGGTCTAAAATCCATGTCCCTTGGTGTGAGTGCAGGATGTGTCCTTGTACCTCACTCTCCACAGGGAGGAGGTTACAAAGAGGAGCTTCATCTCTGTCCTGTCCTGACCATGTGAGCATCTTAATATAGAAGCAAAGCAGGGGGAACCAAGAATGTGTCACTACGGTAAAAAGGCTATTAACTAAGTGCTGAGTATTTTTTAATCAGGATTGTAGTTCATGGAAGCATATACATTGAATTTATGCACTGGCTAAATATAATTGCTCTATTCTTTTTGGTTTTTATCTGCAGAGCTGCTAGAAACGCTTGGATGACTGGAATTCAAGATATTTAGTTTGTGCTCATACCCTGAGGTAGAGGAAAGAAGCACAAGAAATTTCTCTAGATCAGGCAAGTAAATATCTCTACCTCCATAGCTTATATGAAATTAAGTTCTTGGTAAATAAATGAATTGTGAGAACCTTCCTAAAGTGGTGGAACTAATTTGCTCTGTTACAAAATATAGTTCAAAAGAAACATAATAATTTTAATGATCTTTTTTTCTGTATTTAATAGCTAAAGGATTTCTCATATTGAACTCTGCTTTGAAAAACGGGGAAGCCTCTGCTGCCTAGAATTGAAATCAACCTTTGACAGTTGTCTTGAATAAAAATTAAGGTGAAAATGTCCGTTATAGATCCTTATCAACACATTGTGGTAAGTAGCTTTTAAATCGTCTATATATGCTGTCTTGTATAATATATATTGTCTCATGTCCTTTATCCATTTTGAAGTTACTCTAAATAAACACACAGCATTGGAGTTATCCTTAATTCCTTCAAGAAGTGTTAAGTGTGGTTAAAGGAAATATCTTCAGGAATTTTTTTGAATAAAATTTGAAAAATTCAAGTTAGCTCTTCGAAAGCATGTCAAGGCTTTGGGTGTGGTTGCTCATGTGTAAGCCAGGATGGAGTATAGGCTCCTAACAACCTTCTGGATACAGTGTCATTGGGGATCATTCTGAAGGATTTGCTTGTTCAAAAGTGTTTCATCAAAGTGCCTGTAGTTAACTGTTCTGTTCAATTTTTTTCACACAGTAGAAGTAACTGGCTTTCGGCTGCAGTATTCACACAGATCTTGTCTGGGGTGACTTTCCAAAGTAAACACGCAATTGGCAATTCTTGCTCAGACTGAACTCTTGAAATAAGCTGGGTGTGTTCATGTTGAGAATTTCTCGTAACAGTCTCAGAATCTCACGGCTGGAGAAGTGATATGTACTCAGAGTTACCATGTGTTTGTTGGAGTGTTGAACTTTTTACATGGCTAAAAATACAGCCATGTGCTTCCTTAAAATGATCTCTTATCAATTATGTGGTTTCTACCCCATGCACTCACATCCTTTACATGGGTTTGCAGCCAGCAGATGTTAAACGTGTGTTTTACTCCCTCTGTCCTTCTGTGAACTCCACCTGTAAAGATAAGTGTCAGCCTTATGTCTGTATTTTAACAGCATTAAAACAATGCACTAACTTCCTCCTTTCTGCACCAGTGCCCTCTCCTGGCTAGAAAGTTTGGTCTGCCTTGTACCCTGATGGGAGAGGTCTCCAACTCACTCAGTTATATTTTATTGAATCATTCACATAAAGCATCTCTTTTGATACACATCTACAGACAATAATGAACAAATGGAGCCATAGAAGTATGTGCAGTTATGGCCCTCAGGCAGTGCGGGATTGTTGCTAGTGCAGGAAGGAACACTGGTCATGCAAGAGCTGATGCTGTAATCGCTTGAAAAGTGGATAGACGTCTTTGAGGCGTATTAATTAAGAAATTGAAGTTTTACTAAAATTTAGAAAAAGTCTGGGGCAGCAGGCTCATATCAATGCAAAAATACTGAATTTTTAATGATATTCAGATACCACAAAAGAATTCTACTTTTTCCAAAAGTCCTTCTGTGAACTGTTATGTGTTTTTGAATGTCTTCTCCTCTCCCTCCCACTTGATGAAATGTTCAGAGGAATAATATAAGGCACTCCCAGAGTGACTGCAGGTACAGACAAAACTGACTGTACCAAAATACTTTTAGATTTGGAGAGTATGAGTTAAGATGCTTAATACATCTTCAGTTGCATTGATGGAGGGGATAAAAATTATAACAGTGGGAAAAATCAAGATAAAATATGTGTTTGTGTGTATGTGTATGCACAAATGTTTGTCTTAATTGTAGTACCCCATGAAAGAAGAGCATGGACTTTCTGAAAACCTGTTACTTAAGAAACTAGACAAATGTTTTAATTTGTCCGGCCCATTTGTCAGCTCGAGCATCCTTAACATTAAGGAAGTAGAGTAATAAATACTTATTACACAATCTGTCTATACCAGAGCTTCCTGATCAGTATGTCGTGTGCAAAGACATCTCCTGGCTGAGTTATGTTTGGTGTTTTGGTGTTCTGGGATATGAAAAATACTAAAGGCATGCAAACCCCTTGCAGCTGGTCGGCGCAGGAAGTCTGTAGAGAAAAGCTGTGATGGTGTTAGTGGAGATCTCAGTGTGTTGCTCTGTTTCCCCACCCTGGAATGGAAGGTAGTGGTGATAACGACTGCAGATAATGCGGTGATATGTAAAATAGAGGTGAGCAGATAATTAGGGAAATTTTCCTGGGAGGAAAAAAAGCAATCAAGGGTGGGGAAGGAAGAAAAGAGGCAGGAGGAGAAGTTAGAAGGGATGGAGAGCTGGGGGTGAGACCAGGAGATCCTGAACCATGTCTGTGCAGGATTCTGGGAAAAACTTCTGGGTTGAAGCAGTAGAGTGTGAATGTTGTCCCCCAGTGTTCCCATCATTCAGAGAGGGTGCAGGAAAACTCTTTGTTTCCGTTTCCTTGTTTGTTTGTTTGTTTCCTTTTCACTTCTCTTCTTCACTTATGCTGAAAGACGAAGTGAAACGAAATGAGTACATAAAGCTGGTTCACTTTGGGTGACAGGATTTAAGGTTTCTTTGAGTTAATTGTCAGCTTCTGAACCTGGCTTGGATTTTTAAAGGTATGCAGATGTTGCCTCACTGAGTGTTGCAATGTGCAAGTGACTTATACACCATCGTCTTATTTTTCAGAAGTAATTTGAGGACTTGGCAATGTTCAGATTTTTATCAAGACTTAAGGTGAACATAAGTCACTTTAGAAAATGCAGCTTAGTCATCTAAACAAGAAGGGCTGGATTTATAAAGGTATTCAGAGTCCATACATTTATTGTAGCTTTTTCTTTCCCAAAACTAACCAAAAAATGCTTCTGAAAGATGTGCTATCTGTTAAAGTGGGCATTTAAACCTTTAATACCCTTAGAAACTGAATCCAAAATGGAAAATAGCCTTAATTTCTAATTGCACTTAATTTACATAACAAACATTTGTTTGGGGGTAAGAAAAGAAGTAGACTATGTATCTCTGTTTTAGTTTTTTTTTTTTCTTTCCTAAGAGGGAGATGGTTTATTTTAGTAGTTGCAAATTTCTTCCAAACATGTGATTATGGCCAAATATTAAGAACTCTATAATTATAAAGCCTGAGTGTGTTATTTAGGGTGAGGCATGGGGAAAGACGACAATGTTTCTCTGTTTTGACAGACCTCATTTCAGAGGATGCCAGATCTTAAAACAGACTTGACTTCTTTGGCAGAAGAGCAGCTGGAATGATGGGGTTTGTTGCTTCAGTCGGTAAAAAGCAGTTCTCACAAGAGTATTAGCAAAACAATTAGCAACTTGTAATAGAAAGTGGAGATAATGGTCTCAGTACTGCTGTAATGAGAATACATTAGGAATAGAATCATAGAATGTTTTAGGCTGTAAGGGACCTCTAGAGGTCATCTGGTCCAACCTCCCTACACAAGTAGGGACATCTCTACCTAGGGCAGGTTGCTCAGA
>JANHGN010010321.1:0-23515 GCA_024605025.1 Megaceryle maxima | reverse complement strand
CGAAGGAAAAAATTATTTTCAGGAAAAAAAAAAAAAAAAGAATCAGAAAGCATAAAACAGGGTTTAGTTAGAGTTGAAAGCACAAGCAAAATTTAAATTGTGGGTCTGAAATCACTTTTTAAAAATATGTTCACACAGCTATTAGCTATTGAAAATATTTGAATTTTCACAATCAAGCTGTTGCAATTCTATTTCACAGACACTATAAATAACAAAAGAAAACAATTTTTTTTTTTTTACAATAAGAAGCAGACTTCAAAAAAGAAAATAGAGAGAAAGGAAAAAAAAAGTAGTAAATGAAACAAAGAGTTAAGTGAATTTAGTTTTGTTCCTTACATAAGTTTTGGTGTTGTAAAATAGGGCACGTTTTGTACTGTATGTTCCCTCAGAAAGCCAAACAGAAACTTGTCATCATGGTTTTGAGAGCACAAGGCCTCTCCTTTCTCATGTTTCAACTAAACAGTCTCCACTTGGGCTGAGGAACATATCATATATCATAAATCACTCTCTGATAGATATTTGGCAGCTAGTCAGCACCCCAGGCTATGCAATGTACAGTATGGAACATTTTTAAGGTGGAATCTAGATTTTGTAACTTTAAGACTTAATATCATCTCAAAACATTTTACTACTTCCTGCCACCAAAAAAAGAACAAAACAAAACAAAACAAACAAACAAAAAAAGCAGAATTCTCCATATGGTTTTACATTCTGAATGATGCATGCATATATACATACATACACACAATAAGCCATGGAACTGTATAAACCTGCAGGGTTTATTCAACAGTATGAAAACAAAAAATAAACTAAGGAGCATGATAAGAGCTAACACTTATAGCAATGAAATAGCAAATAAGTACTGGAATCTATTTTTCATCTAAGTTCCTAACTATTTCATTACCTTGGAAGACAAGGGGGTTTAGATACCCAAGCACATACAGTGTGCATAAGGGAGAGAAAGTGCTGGTGAGAAAAATTACATTAAGTAGAGTACACAAATGATGGTAATTAACCCCTTCATTACAGTGTCATTGCTTGACTCAGGAACATATCCTTTATCATAATTTTCAGAGCAGCAGCAGCTGCTACAAACTGTGTATTGATTGACAAGTTATGCAAGAACTGTTTTCCTGAGTGCATGCAGTGTGTCATGAGACACTTACAGGTTAACTTTATGTTTTTCAGACGTGTTGTCATGTTCTCAATATACTTAGACTGAGCAATTCTCAGAACGATGAAATGAAAACAGGAGGAATTGCAGAGCATGTGGTATGGGGGTTGGATTGGAATAAGAAGAGATGCATGAGGAACAAAAGAAAGCTGCTGCACAAAATCCAGAGCAAGTTGAACTGAAATTAGGTATTTACTGAGTTTTTTGAAGAACAAAGTGTGAAGTCTAAATATGGGGGGGGGGGGGTTTATTTAACCTCTAATCTTATTAACATTTGAGACTGCAAATAAAATTATACTTCATAAAATTATTTTGCTTAAACTGGATTATGCCACTTTTGTTTAATTTATGTAGTGTGTTTACAGTGTTTTATTTTATTTAAAATGAGACTATGAATACTTATAACTCTATCCCTGTTTTGCCTTAGTGGGACAGGTCATTTATGCTGAAGAACTATAGCATTTATGTTTAAATCCAACCACTATTAGATTATAAAATTTAAAATCAAGGACAAACAGTCCAGAACCTTCTAATCTTCAAATGCTGAAAATTTAGGTAAACATTTTGTGTATTAACTTCTCTGTCTGAAGATTTCTAAAGCTAAGAATATAATATTTCACAGGAAATACCAGACTGCACATTTACAAAATGGTCAGTATAATGACACGGAGCAGAGATGTTCTTCCTTGTTATTTGCATGTTTGATAGTTTCAGTTCTCATCTGAATATCAACAGCAGAGAACTCTGCAGAGTAGCTGACAAAATTCAATAACAAAAATACATTTTTCTCTGCTCTTTGTAAAGCCAGTTCTCTTGAGTGGACAGCAGACACTATTTAAAACAAGAAATTAGGGGTCTTTACTAATTTCTGTCCTTACTGCTCCTTCAACTCACAGTCTAAATGATTAACATCCTGTTTATATGCCTATTCAGACACGCTACAATAGCACGTGACAAATGTCATATGGTGGTTTCTGTTCTAACCCTCTTTTCCCGTATCTCTGAATTTCGATTTTTCACTTTGCAGTCTTGAGAAAGACTGCAGAATTTTGCAGCCTTGATCTATACCTGGAGGAAACTATTTATTTACTACTTAGCAGGTCAAGCAGGTTATTCACATCCCTTGTACATCTCAGGATTTCCTGCAAAGCAATTTTTGTTGTGTAAACACTTATGTGCATATTTATAAACTATGTTGTACTCTCTGAGAACTAAGATAAGGTTAAAGAAAGGTACAGTCCACAGATGTGTCTATGCATTACAACCAATCTCACAATGTTCCTGTTAACAGTTTGTTAATATAGATTTTAATGAAAGATTACTTTAACCTAAATTATTAATGAACACCATAGCTGCATGTACAATAAAAAGGTATAGCCAAATAGCAAAAGGTATTGCATGCAGTATTTAAACCTGATAGTCCAGCCCAAAACACAACGAAAATCAAAACAAGTAATCCTGTAGTTTGCAGAACAATTTGAGCACACACAAAAAGCTTTTTCCTTACTACCTTTTCAACACTTAAGAAGACCACATTCTTCCAAATGCTTCAGATACGTGTTTGGTTTCATGTCTGGATATTGATGAATTAGTGCATTACACAAACCTGAAGGATTCACACTCTCTCATTCACATATGCAAGCTCTATGTATGGCACAGCTAGAACTGAACCCCACCAAGACTGATGGAACTTTTCTGGTATTGGCCAATGATGAAAGAAAGTAATATCCTCAGTATCAGATATGCTGCCTTGGTCTTACTTATGTCTCCTTATTTCTGCAAGTACTCATTCAAGTTGCTCTTAAGAAGGGAAATCAAACACAGAACTGACTATTAGCAGACATCAGCCAATGACAGGAGGGAATAAAATTGTTCAAGACATGAAGCAAAGCACCATCAGAGTCCACAGACTAAGGAAATGACAAGCCAGGTTGTGATGGACAAATAAATTTTGAAGAGCAGTAAAGGTTCCTTGGATTATGCTAGCCTGTACTATAATTTGGACCTCCTTCTAATCCTTATACCATGGAATGAAACTATTTATTTATTTTTATCTGATACAATAATGCTTTTTAATAATTTTGCTGGCAACAAGTACAGTTAGACCACTGTTGTTTAGACTGTATCAAACTAAGGCCCAACTTTACAATTGTCTTAATGCACTTTGAAACAAATCACTGGTAAATCATGTATTGATGGAAAGAAGATAAGGATGAAAACTGTTATAGTAAGTGGATCGTGTACTCCAAGATGCTTTTATATTTTTTTCCTAACAATACCTATGAGATGCAAAAAAATGGAGAAAGAAACTTATAATGCAAGCATTTCAGAATGCCTTGCCAGTATTAATGTAAATGAAGTTTTGCTAAAATTTAGATGCCACATATATTATTTTCCCCATGGGAAAAAAAAAAAATAAATAAAGGCAAGCTAAATAAATCCCCAATACCCCGGTGAAACCAGCAAACCATTCTCCAGGAACTGGTTTAGCTATGAAATAAGGTATTCTCTCTCTTGGTAGACAAAATCGACAAACTTCGAGACAGACCATAGCCTGACTATACTCTTCACAACTGGATAGTACAGGAATGTATCAAACTTTGCTTTCCCATGTCTTGAGTGAATGGGTTGGGTAGTCCAAAATGTTTCTAGCCCTAGTGGTGTCAAAAAATTACAGGAGAAGGCAGTTTCAGAAGATGCATTAACTCATCTATTATTGACCTCAGCATGATGTGTGCAAACAGTTAAGAGCTGACCTATAAATGAACAGCAAAAGGAAAGTAAAATAGTAATGTAGTGTAAAATATTTTCATACGTCACTTTAGTACAAGATAGGAATAAAAATATGGTAACATATTTTTGACTTGTTTATGACTACTTAATTATGTGTCTAATTGTGTATTATGTAAATATGTCTGTCCTGGCATTTACATTGAGATTGCACTAATTAACCTACAACATGTTACTGTCAGAAATACACTTTGCCTTTTAGATGTATTTTGCCTATATTAAGTATTCACTGGGAAAACAGAATTATTGAACTAGAAAAAATTTGGGCACCTCTAGAGTGAGGCAGCTCTGTCTAGTTATATTAAAGATCTCATTTTGATCTCTGTTCTTTTCTCCTGTGTCTTGCATCTCAGGTGACTTCTTGCACCTGAGGAAATTTTGTGTTCGTGCTTAAATCTTCAAAAGACTTTTGTAAATCTACCTATAAGGCTAAAATTAGTTGTATGCTTCTGCTTCAATTCAGTAAGTTGAATATCAAAGTCTGCAAGGTATCTTTGAAAGTGTTAGGCTTGTTCTACTGAAAAAATTATTAATTTGAAATTAAGCTTTCCATTGTACACACAGCTGCAGTCTGAAATAGACCAGAGCAAATATGTTATCTTTCTAATTTATCTTTAAACATTGACCCATCAAGCAAGCCTTTTGAGGCTGTTACTTTTAGCAAGGAAATAAAATTCAAGAAACTTACTACAAGAGAATATATTGTACCTGCGAACTCTGAATTTTTTATAATTACCACCATTTAGTTTTAATTTGTCCCTGCTTCTTTCTTATGTAATGTTTACTTAGAAATACCTGCAAATATATCAATGTCATAGAATCATAGAATGGCTAGGGCTGGAAGGGACCTCCGAAGGTCATCTAGTCCAGCCCCCCTGCAGTGAGCAGGGACACCCTCAACTAGGCCAGGCTTCTCAGAGCCTTGTCCAGCCTCAGCTTAAATATCTTCAGGGATGGGACCTCAACCACCTCCCTGGGTAGCCTATTCCACTGCTCTACCATCCTCAATGTAAAGAACTTCTTCCTGATGTCCAATCTAAAACTACTTTTCTCTAATTTAAACCCATTACCCCTCATCCTTTCACCACAGGACCTCGTAAACAGCCCCTCTCCAGCCTTCCTGTAGGTCCCCTTCAGGTACTGGAAGGTGGCTATTAGATCTCCCCGGAGCCTTCTCAAGTCAAACATGCTATTCACAGATTAGTTGTGTCAGTGCACAAGAGGCACACAGAAGGGGAGATCTGCTGATTGAATTCCAGTCTAGCCCATTTCCTAAGAGAGCTAGGATGAGACGATTAGAAATTTGCCTTCTATGTGCTTAAAAATCGCATATTCAGCACCAGGGAAAGCAAGATGATCTCCAGCCAAATTCAAAGGAGCTAGACACAGATTCATTGTGGCAGTGAACAAGAGGCACGCAGAATGGGAGATTATTCTAGACAATTCCACGCTAGCGCCTTTCCTTAGAAGGCCAGAATAAGATGTTTGGAAGGTTGCCTCTACGTGGTTCAGAAACTTAACTTCATCACCTAGGAAGGCAACATGTTGTCCATCCAAATTCAAAGGCGCTTGCTGCGGATTCGTAGTGGCAGTGCATGAGAAGCACACAGAAGTGGAGATTCGGTGAGAGAATTCCGAGCTATCACCATTCCAGGGAGAGCTAGGATGAGACATTTGGAGTTTGCCTCTATGAGCTTCAGAAACCAAATTTCAGCACTGGGGAACGAAACATGTTGTCCAGCCGAATTCAAGGGTGCTAGCTGCAGATTCATAGTAACAGTGCATGAGAGGCACGCAGGAGGGGAGACTGAGCAAGAGAATTCCGAGCTCACACCATTCCAGGGAGAGCTAGGACGACTTCTTTGGAAGTTTGCCTCTGTGAGTTCAGAGACGCAAATTCAGCACCCAGGAAGGCAAGATGCTGTCCAGTCAAATTCAAGGGTGTTTGGCGCAGATTCATTGTGGCAGTGCACAAGAGGCATGCAGAAGGGTAAGTTTCAGTGAGAGAATGCCAGGCTAGCCCCTTTCCTGATAGAGCTAGGACAAAATGTTTGGAAATTTGCCTCTGTGTGTATTAGAAATGACAATTCAGTACCTGGGAAAGGAACATGTTGTCCAGCCAAATTCAAAGGCCTTAAACACAGATTCATCGTGGCAGTGCACAAGAGGAATGCAGAAGGGGAGTTTCAGCATGAGAATTCTGGGCTAGTCCCTTTCCTGAGAGAGCTAAGACGAGACATTTGGAAGTTTGCCTCTCTGCACTTCAGGAACTTAAGATTTGGCACCTGGGAAGGCAACATGTTCTCCAGACACATTCAAGGGCCCTAGCTGTGGATTCCTTGCAGCAGTGCATGAGATGCAGAGAGAAGGGGAGATTCAGCAAGAGAATGCCAGGCTAACACCTTTCCTGAGAGTGCTAGGATGAGACATTTGGAACTTTGACTCTACGCACTTCATAAATGAGAATTCAGCCCCTGGGAAAGCAACATTTTCCCACAGATTCAAAGGTGCTAGCCACAGATTCATTGTGGCAGTGCATGAGAGGCATTCAGAAAGGGAGATTCAGCAAGAGAATTCCGGGCTAGCAACTTTTACTGAGAGAGCTAAGATGAGACGTTTGGAAGTTTGCCCCTCCGCACTTCAGAAACACAAATTTGGCAGCCAGGAAGGCCACGTTGTCCAGCTGAATTCAACGGTGCTAGGCACGGATTCGTTTTGCTGATGAACGAGTGGCATGCAGAAGGGGAGATTCAGTGAGAGAATTCCGGGCTAGTACAGTGCTGCTTTAGCACATGATGGTGTAAGAGCTGTTGGTCTCTAAAGGATGGATGGGGTCTTTTGGGGGCTTTAGTGTTAAATTAAAGCATCAGGTGGAGGAGGAGAAAGCACCAGGATGTGGATGCCCAAGATATGCCGTGCATTGAAGATGAGACAAATCTCTAGTTTGGAAATGAGGGACTATTTGCTTTCCCTTGAGTACAAAACCAGGCACTTTTTAGACTGCTTTTTGCTTGTAGTGGAACTCTATTTTGCCCAACACTCCTAATAGTTTTCTGCCAAATTCTTTGGAGTTTTGATTACTTTGTTGTCAAAGTAGGAGCTTTTCATGTGGAATGTGTATTTTCCGGAAGGGTCCTTTATTGCAATGACTTCGGTGTGAGACAAACCACCCTCATTGCAAGTAGATTTCTTCTTAAGCCCCAACTTGCTGGCAGGAGGTGACTGTGTGCAAAACTAGCTGGTTTGGTTTATGGCATCAGAATTATGTGGGAGAACACTACCTTCCCCAACAGGGACCTGACCTCCATTTGCCTCCAAGGAGTTAACCCAGGATTGCTGTTAACTAATGATAAATAACCAGCCTTTCCTGCATGTTCACATCCTGCATTCGCAGCCTGGACATGCTCCTAAGTTACTCACAGTCTTCCCCGAGGAAGGCACACCTCGGAGCCCTTTGCTCCACCCTTCAATTTGCTTTGGTTTCCAGAGAAACATCTCGGAGCCTTTTGCTCCACACTTCTTGTGTGGGCATGCATCAGACTCTGGACCACCACCTTGTGGTGACAGGATTTTCATCTTTTTAGTCTGGAGAAGACCAAGAGGAGATCTTATCAATGCTTATAAATACTTTAAGGGCAGGCGTCAGGAAGATAGGTCCAGTCTTTTCTCCATGGTGTTCAATGACAGGACAAGAGGTAAAGGGAACAAACATAGGAAGTTCTATCTAAATGTGAGGAGGAACTTCTTTACTTTTAAGGGTGGAATAGACCTGGAACAGGCTTCCCAGAGAGGTGGTGGGGTCTCTGGTCTCTGGTAATATTGAAAAGCCTGTGTGACCCACTATAGATGAACCTGCTCTGACAGGGAGTTGGACTAGATGATCTCCCAATGTTGCTTGCAACCCATTATCATTCTTTTGATTCTGTGACTTTTTAGGATGCAAACCTTCATTTCTAAGGTGCTTTGCTACACAAGTCTCCCAGACACACCTAGGATGAGTGGAAAAGAAGCCCTCAGCCAGCCAGATGTGCCAGCCAAAGCTGTGAACAGGTTTACTTACTGCCCAGGGCAGGTTTTTATTTACCCATCTGGGGTGGCTCTAGGAAGTGGTAGGAGCTTTGCTGGCCAATGAACAGTCCTTGGCCAGCAGCACATGGGAAGGTCCAGGGACTGCCAGCTGCAGGAGATACCCAGCTGTGGTGGCTGTGTGATCGTGTGGCTCAAGGGGACACGTTCCCATGCCACCCTGTGTCACATAAGGTAGAATTAGTTTTTAAGATTCTCTTATACAGAGTCTCACCCACCTCCACAGTATAACAGTCCTTCCCACTTTATACATTCTATTCTGTTAACAAGGGAACTTAACACCCATCCTCCTGGTTGCCATGGCCCAGTAGTGGTAAATTACACTTATTGTCTCAAACGGACCTAACCCTGTACCTCTCCAAGGCCATTCTTCAGCCATTAGGGGTCCACCAGACACCCAACAGCCAGTCACATTTAATTCCTCAGCAATTTTTGTTGCTAAATTTACAAACAAGTTTTGACCTAAAGTAGGAAATCCCAATTCCTTACTTTTTTTTAGATTCAAATATAGATCCAATTTACTTCTCGTTGTCTGCTCTTGTTCTATGAAAGCTCAAGTCACATTCTTGATGATCTCCTCCTTTACCATATCTTGAACTCCCCTGCCATCAGGTATATACCAATAACCTGCTTTGGCAAAGCATATCTACTTTTCTCCCCTGGGGCAACCTAGCCCTAATTTCGTAAGCCCTATTCCTAGGATTTGTGCTACCCAATATTCCTGTTTTCCATGTTTACAAATTTCTACCCGTTTTTTATCATAACAAACCTTGTTTACATGAGTGTGGGTAACAAGTATATATAGCATCTGTCTGCAATACATTACACTCCAGTAACATTTTTGACAATCCAGTCTTGCTTCCATCCCAACAATCAATGTAATCATAAGCATAAGCCCAGCTCCAGTATAACATACGCCCCCACCTCTTCAGCCTGTTTGGTTGCTGCCAACAGGCGAGATATTCATCTTCTTGGTGGCAGGCATAGAGGCTAACCTGGTCTTTCCCTTGTACCCTCCTCTTTTATTGTTTCCATATAACTAGACAGATTCTATACAGTAAAACCTATTTCTTGTTTTCCACGCTCAGTTCTTATTAATTCATAATGCCTTTCCAACTTATCCCAGTCAGCCCAATTGCCACACCTGTAGGTCCTCACCTTCTGATATTAGGTAGTAGGAATCCTGATCCTCGCAGTCCTGGCGTGCAAGATAACATTCACCACATCCCAGGATATATCTGGGACCACGTTCATTACCCAGATGTTGGGGGCATTGGAATTTGTGAATAGGAAACCAGGACCAGAGGCCTTCTCTTTCCTGTGTCTCTTCCAGTTCAGCACCTGTCAATACAAACAGCTTCTTCCTAATAGTTAATTTTAAAGGATTATTATGGGGTTTTGTGATCCAGTGCTCAGGTAGCTTTACCAGGCCTTTTAACCTGGTTGCATGGGCCCACCCTTTCTTTTTCTCTTGTCCAAATAGTGGTTTCTGTGGTTAGTAGGAGCTGGAAGGGCCCTTCACAATTGGGTTTAAGGGTGTCTTCTTTCCAGGTTTTGATTAGCACCCAGTCTCCTGGATGAATATGATGTAAACTGAAATCCAGTGGTACTGTCTGAGGTAGCCTCCCCTTCTCCCTTAATTGATCTAAGGTCTGTGCTATTGTTAAGATGTACCTTTGCGTATATTGTTTGTCTACCTCAACACTTGGAAACTTCTTCTTTCCCATATAGGGAAGTCCAAACAACATCTCATAGGGGAGACCCCTAGATCTTTTCTAGGGGCTGTGGGTATTCTAAGAAGAGCTAATGTAAGCACTTAGTCCAAGGCATCTGGGTTTGTACCATTAATTTAGTCAGAACTTGTTGAGGAAGGGTTGTCCACCTAAGTTGTTGTTTTCTGCCTGTCTCTGGATCTTCCCATTCAAATGTAAAGATATCCCAACTATTTTCCACCAGTGGGCAAGCCCAAAAGGCATCCTTGAGATAGATTACACTGAACTATTTATGCTCATGTGGTACATTACTTAGGAGAGTGTACGGGTTCAGTACCAAAGGATGTCAAATTTGTACTAATTTATTTCCCTTAAATCCTGCACTGACATGTCCCCTCAGTCTTTACCGGTAATATCAGGGTGTTACATGGAGACATACATGGCTCCAACAGGCCATTCTTTAAAATTACTCGATTACAGGTCTCAAACCCCTTCTTCCTTCCCTTGATATAGGATATTGTTTAACCTTTATTGGACAGGCCTCTTAGCCTGATCTCGACTGGAATGATGTGCAAGCCCCCTTTATTCCCTTCCTAGACCCATACCACAGGCTTGATTCCCCTTTCATCCTCCTCCCTCAGTTCAAAGAGTTTACCTGTTACTTTTCCTTCTTCAGGTATTAACCCAATACCTAGCTCCTGAGGCCATTCTTCTTCCACATTGAGAACTGCATTATATGGGAGGTGGAGGAGACAAATACTCAAGAGGGTCCCAATTTTGACTAGACCTCTCCTTCTGTTTTTCTTCTGTGACATTAAAAATGCCAATTTCCCCTTTCCAACACACTGCATAATCACTTTCATCTTGACTATAAGGTTTCTTAGAATTTACGCATAAATTCAAAGCCTGACATATCCACCCTTCAAAGGATCCATATTTGGGCCAGTGCAAGTGATCTGATCTGATAGGTTGGTTTTGTTTTGGTTTCTTTTTTTTTTTTTTAGTCCACTCAAACATACAATATTGGATCATTTTTTCTTAGCCTTTCCCCTTGTGCAGGACATATTGTCCTGTCCCCATTCTGAGAACACAGAAACATAGCAATGTCTGGGTTGGCAGGGACCTCTAGAGGTCATCTGGTCCAACCCCCCTGCTGAGAGCAGGGACAGCCTCAACTAGAGCAGGTTGCTCAGAGCCTCATCAAGCCCTACCTTGAATGTCTCCAGGGATGGGGCCTCAACCACCTCCCTGGGTGGTCCTGGAAGGTACTTCCAGGTACTGGAAGATGGCTATTAGGCTTTCTCTTCTCCAGGATGAACAATCCCAGCTCCCTCAGCCTGTCCTCGTAGGAGAGGTGCTCCAGCCCCCTGATCATCTTCATGGCCCTCCTCTGGACCCACTCCATCAGGTCCATGTCCTTCCTGTGCTGAGGGCTCCAGAGCTGGACTCAGTATTCCAGGTGAGGTCTGCCCAGGGCAGAGTATAGCGGTAGAATCACCTCTCTTGATCTGCTGGCCACACTTCTTTTGCTGCAATTGGCCTTCTGGGCTGCAAGCACCCACTGGCTGCTCCTGTCCAGCTTCTCATCCACCAGCACCCCCAAATCCTTTTCTGCAAGGCTGCTCTCTACCACCTCCTCCCCCAGCCTAACGGACTGTCTAGAGGTATGTCTGGAAGGCTCCCTTTTCCCCACTTTTTCCCGTGGCCTTTACTTTTCCCTTGCCCCATACTTCCCCAGGGGACACAGTCACCCATTTCTTTCACTTTTGTCCTTCACTGGCCAGCCTCCTCACAGAGGGATGGAACTGCAGATCAACCTCCACACTCGCTTTGCAGGAACTTGCGCCTCACATACACACTCTCTCTCCATCCCCTGAATCCCAGGCGCCCAGGTAGTACTTAACTGTCATTTTTCCTACCTGGGTCCCGACTGCCACAGTAATACCTGGAGCCCCCTTCCCCTTCTTTGGTCCACGAGTCTCTCTGTCAGGTTTGCCACCGTCTGTTGCAACAACATAGGAGGAAAAGCCCAAAGGACTGCTAAAATCAGCAGGACATGCCTTCCTTATAGCCCCATCTCCCCCAGCAAAGGACAAGGTTTTGAGTCCCGGGTTTCAGCACCAAATTGTGAGAAAGGAGCTCATGCTTAACTTATTCTGGGACAAAATCCACACAGCAAAGTTTTATTCACAGTGCTGGGTGTGTGCCTGAGTGGCTGCATGCACCCCGAACCCTCTGGCTCTCAAGTACTTATATTGTTTCGAGACCGGTTGTTACGTCTCTTTGTGGGTAGCAACACCCCTGCCCCTCACTGGCTGCTGCAATCCTCGCTCCTATGTCCACGCGTGCTCTGTCAAGGTCCCTAGCACATGCACCTTAAAGCTTTCATAACACCTGGGTAGCAACACCCTCACCCCGACCGCAAAAGTCCCTTGATCCAGTGCCAGTACTGGGTCCTGGAACTTACAGACTTTCCATCCATGGTTAAGCTTGCAACACCCGCACTTTCCATATTCAGTTAAACTTGCTTAGCTGAAGCAAAATCTATCATCCTACTTATCACACCTACAAAGGAAGTTTTCAACCTGACCTTCAAAGCTTTGGACATTAAAAATGAGGCTTTGGGGCCTCAAAATGGGGCTCTGGTATCAAAAAGTGGGCTCTGGACACTCAAAATGAGGGTTTGGCTACCAAAGGCATGGCTTGGACACTAAAACTGCCCAGCTGGGTCCCAGAAATGCCTCTCTAGAGTCTGAAAATAAGGCTCTGGGCTGTCAAGTGAGGCTCAGGAGCTGGTATCTCTGGCTCTTGCCTGTTGGGAGGGCTGTCAGGGCCATGAGGGGATGCTGCCTGGGGTTGGCTGCTGTGCTGTAGCTCCCACCTTCCACCTGCGCTGCTGATCTCCAATTGGCCAGCTGGGCTGTCACTCTGCCCTGCCTTGGGGCCTGCCCTCCCGAGGTGATAAACTCTCCAATTGGCTGAGCAGTCACTCCCCCCACCACCACTGCGCACCCTTCCCTGAGGTAGTAATGTTTCTTCTGATTGGTTGCCTGGTTACCTATCAATCATGAGTCTTAGCCCCACCTCCTCTGATCGTCTGTCCTAGGTCCACTGACTCCCACCCTGCTTCTGAGCAGATGTTGCTGGGCAACGAGCTACCCCTTTAGGACCTCACCCCTCCGAATGGTGCTGTGGTCCCCGAGGAAAGGTGATGAGTCAGAAAAGATAGGGACCTGAAAAGTGAGGATTTCTGCCTGGAAAAGGAGGCTCTGGACACTAAAGATGCCACAAATGGTGCTTCGCACCCTAAGAAAGGGGAAACTCTTGGTTCCAACCTGCACTGGCTTTGGTGCCCAGTGACTCCATGAACACAGCCCCTCCTGTCCTGAAGTGATGCCAGGATAGATGGAGCACAAAGTCACAGCCTAATGAACTGAGTGAGCATTTGTTGGCCATTTGACAGGGGCAGTCTGTGGCTTGAGGGAGCTCTCTGTGTGTTACAGCAAACGATGGGAAGGGCAGTGGTGAGTTATGAGGGTGTGTTGGAGAGTGAGGAGCCTAAGCCTCATGCTACTGGGGTGGAATAAGGGGTGGAGAAAGTACTGTAGTCATTTAATCCCAGCCAGGAACTGAGCCCCACATAGCCACTCACTCCCCCCATGGGATGGGGGAGAGAATCGGAAGGGTAAAAGGG
Source organism: Megaceryle maxima (assembly GCA_024605025.1). Taxonomy (NCBI): domain Eukaryota; kingdom Metazoa; phylum Chordata; class Aves; order Coraciiformes; family Cerylidae; genus Megaceryle; species Megaceryle maxima. The sequence goes on along the minus strand of JANHGN010010321.1, from coordinate 10,059 downwards.
AGAAAACTCACAGACTGAGTTTTAATTAGGGAACAGCAGTGTGCCCTTGTGGCCAGGAAGGCCAATGGTATCCTAGGGTGCATAAAGAAGAGTGTGGCCAGCAGGTTGAGGGAGCTTCTCCTCACCCTCTACTTTGCACTACTTTGTACTTTGTGATCTGTCCCATAACCTTCCAGGGCACCCAGGTCAGGCTGGCAAGCCTGTAGTTCCACAGATACTCCTTCCAATGCAATTCCAGTGTTTTGTCTCTCCCACACTCTCCCTGATGCTCCCCAACTTGCTCACCTCCTCCTTCTTCAGCTCTGTCACTGAGTGGATGAGTTCTTCAGGATCAGGCTCTCCAGGCCACTTTTTGTAGGCCAGGGGCTGTTCACGGTGGCTCCAGCAACATCTGGGCCTTGTCAGCGGCTCTAGAGAGAGTTGCCAGCTCCTGACAGGTCACTCAGTCTTTACTATCAAGACCAGCCCTCAAGAATCCCAGTCTCTGGAAGTGAGAGAGAAAGTTCTGAGAAAGACACAGTGGGCCCCAATGGAATGCACCCATGAGTGCGGAGGGAGACGGCTGATGGTACTGCTAAGACACTCTCCATCACCTCTGAAAAGTCATGGAGAACAGAAGAGGTGCCTGAGAACTATAGGAAAGCCAATGTCACTTCAGTCTTCAAACAGGGCAAGAAGGAGGACCCAGGAAATTATAGGCCAGTCAGCCTCACCTCTGTCCCTGGAAATGATAGAACATCTCATTCTGGAGGTCAGCTCTAAGCAGGTGGAGGAAAAGGTTATCAGGTGTGGTCAGCATGGATTCACCAATGGGAAATCATGCTTGACCAATGTGATAGCCTTCTAAGATGGCGTGACTAGCAGGATAGATGAAGGAAGAGCAGTGGATATTCTCACCTCAACTTCAGCGAAGCATTTGACCCTATCTCCCATAGCATCCTCATAGGAAAGCTTATGAAGTGGTGGACAGTGAGGTAGATTGAGAACTGCCTGAACAGGAGATCTCAGAGGGTTGTGAGCAGTGGTGCAGAGTCTCATTGGAGGCCTATAGATCACGGTGTTCCCCAAGGGTCAGGACTGGGGCTGGTCTTGTTCAACATAAACAACATGGATGAAGACACAGAGTGGACCCTGAGCAAGTTTGCTCATGATACAAAACTTGGAGGAGTGGCTGATACATCAGAGCTGTGCTGCCCTTCAGTAAGACCTGGACAGGCTGAAGAGTTGGATGGAGAAAAACCTCATGAAGTTCAACAAGGGTAAGTGGGCAAGGGCAAGTACTGCACCTGGGAAGGAATAACCCCCTGCACAAGTACAGCTGAGGGGCTGACCTGCTAGGAAGCAGCTCTACAGAAAAAGACCTGGGAGTTCTGGTTCACCGTGAGCCAAAAGTGTGCTTCTGTGGCCAAGGAGGCCCATGGCCTCCTGGGGTACCTTCAGAAGAGTGTGTCCAGCAGGTTCTCCTCCCCCTTTACTCTACCCTAGTGAGGCCACATCTGGAGTACTGGGTCCAGTGCTGGGCTCCCCAGTTCAAGAAAGACATGGAGCTACTGGAGAGAGTCCAACAGAGGGCTACAAAGATGCTAAGGGGGGACAAAGATGCTGAGGGGGATGGAGCATCTCTCTTACACTGAAGGGCTAAGAGCCCTGGGACTCTTTAGTCTGCAGAAGACTGAAAGGATCTTTCCAAAGCTTATAAGTACTTAAAAAGGTGGGTGTCAGGAGGATGAGGCCAGTCTCTATTTAGTGGTACCCTGTGATAGGACAAGGGGCAACGGATACAAACTAGATCACAGGAAGATCCACTTAAACATAAGGAAAAACCTGGAGGGTGATGGAACACTGGAACAAGCTGCCCAGAGAGACTGTGGAATCTCCTTCTTTGGAGACTTTCAAAACCTGCCAGGATGCAATCCTCTGCAACCTGATCTAGGCAAACCTGCTTTAGCAGGGTGGTTGGCCTTGATGTTCTCCAGAGGTCCCTTCCAACCCCTACCATTCTGTGATTCTGTGATCTCCTAGCACACCAAGAGCTCCTATGAGCTCCAGGAAGTCTTCTGGAGACAGGATGAGTGCAGCAGGATTGCAAGAGCCCAGCTCCAAAACTGAAAACTTCTAGTGACTATTTCCCCAGGGAAAGATGCTAGCCCTGAATTCTCTTGCTGGTCCTCACCTTCCCTGGGCAGCTGTTTCACAGCCCAAATAAATCTGAAGCTGTCACCTTTGCTTTAGGATGAACAACATGTTAGATTCACAACCTGCTTTATTTGCTCTCGTGAGAGCCCAGCTCCAGTACTGAAACTGTCCTGCCACTGATCCCCCAGGGATGGTGCCAGCACTGGACTGGCTGGTGCTGCTGCCTTCCACTGGTCCCCACGGCTTCCACTGGGCTTCCATGAGCCCTCGACAGTCTCTGATGCATTCCAGCAGGCCCCAGGGCTTCCATGGAAGTCAGCCCTGCTGACTTCCACTGAGCCCTGGAGCTTCTGACAAGCTTTTGTCATGGGAGATAAGGGCCCTGATGCCTTCCAACCAACCCTGGGGCTTCCACCAGGCTTTCCATGAGCCTGCCAGCTGTCCTGATGCCTTCCAGCAGGCCCCAGCGCTTCTGCTGGGCTTTCCACAGGTCCACATGGGGGCTTGCTGCCTTCCAATGAGCCCCAGGGCTTCCACCGGGCTTCCCATGAGCTTGCCTGGGGCGCTGCTACCCTGCAGATTTCCCCAGGGTAAAAAGCCTGTGGTCAAGAGCAGTTGAAATACTGATAAAAAAGTGGAGGCCAAAAGTCACTGAGAGGTCCTAAGGGAGTGTGAGGCTGGTAAAAATGTGGAGGCCAAAATGGGGTGTCTCCCACCCTCTTTTGACCTCCCACCTCCTTTGGACTGCCCCTCTTTTCCAGCTTTCCACTGACTTTTGGTCCCCCCTCTTTCTGGCCTTAAAGTGGAGAGAGGCCCAAAGAGGCCCAAAGCTTGCCAGGGGCCCTGCTGTCTTCCAGAGGACCTCAGAGCTTCCAGTGGGCTTTGCAAAAGCCGACATGAGGCCCTGCTGCATGACAGTTGAGGGCAGTAGCTGATGACGAGACACCAAGGAAGAAAGATGCATCAACTTGGTCAAATCATGTTTTGAAGAAACCCACTTCTTAATAGACAAAGGACAGGAGAATAACTGGATGCTGATGAAGGTCATGCAGCTGGAAAGAAGTGGAATTGTGGGGTCACATGGCCCAGTAATGGAGTCAAGCTTCCCAGTATCTTTGATTTGAAGGAGGCAACCAGGCAAATGCCACTACCTAAGTCAGCCCTGGTTTAGGTTGCATTGACTTGCTGACTTGACTTATTTCAGATGTGAGAGAGATTCACCTGACCATAGACAAAGAAGGAAAGAAATGTGTTCCTAGGACAATCCTAATGTAGATGTTTGAAAGCAATTCTAAGAACTATCCTTTAGAAGAATCTTTCCCCACCACAACCACCAATGGCAAATGGTACCCTCATGATTGAGGTGGCAACTGAAGAAAGGAGAATTCTTTCTAGTGTTCTCCTCTTCTCTAGTGCAGAGCAACAGTAGGAGTTCAGAAGAAACAAATCTGCAGTTCCTGTGATGGCCCAGATCTGAATGGACCCGGTTGATCCAAGAACACCAAGGAGTCTTGAGACTGGGTCTCAAGAGCTAAGCATACATCAGACACCTCCAACAAGCCACATAGGAACTTCTCTCTGAAGCGTATGTGAAACATCCAGGTCGAGCACCCTTTCTCCAGCCTTCAGCACTTCTCCACCATACCCTACAGCTGCAGTAGCCTGAAAAAACCCTCCAGCAGCCCCCACTGAACCCCATTCACCTACCAATCACAGCTGCACTCACCTGCAGCTCCCCTTTTCTACTGATAGCAATGAGATTACATAGGAAGTTACATGCTAGTAACTTAAAACATCTGTGAAAGAAAAAGAAGAGTCAATTGGCTACTTAGAAGATGGACACCCATGGGGATTTGGTGGTGGCTGCCTGCAAACATGCATCTTTTAAGTAAAAACATGAAAAATAAGAGCATTTGCAAAGAATTTCTATAAGGTGAAAAGTTAGAATACAGACCTGCATTTTTTTCCCTGTGCATTTGAAAAATAAATTACTACATTTATCAGAGGAAATGTCAACAGAAAGCTTTAAAGCACTACCTAACTACCTGGCTTCTACTGGAAAGCACAGTACTTTTCTTAAGAAGGTATCAAAGTCGGTACCCATGAGCAGCACTGGAAGAACAAGTAGAGTTAAAACACATGGATATTCAGGAGATACCAAAAGAAAGAGGAAAGGGGAATATGATGAAAGAGAGATGCCTTAGGAGAGCATATGACTGTTATGTGCATCAGCTGTAGAGAGGGTGTCATGAAAAGTCATTATCTTCCCATCTGAAGCCCTCAGGGGTATTATAAATGTAACAGATTGGGACCTATAAAGGAACATACATTAAAAGAAAAGCAACACCTGCCTGGAGATCATCTCTGCCGGGACTCGAACCCGGAACCTCTGGATTAGAAGTCCAGCGCGCTCGTCCATTGCGCCACAGAGACCTCACCATAAGCACAGCATCGGCATCAGAACTGAAAAATCCCACAGATCCTGCATCACTGGAGGGGTCTCCACACCCCACTCTCATGGCATGGCACCGAGGCAGCACGTAAAACCAATGCCCAGATCAATCTCCCATGTGAATCAACATCTCCAGGCATCGCTGCCTTCCACAGGGACAGGCAATCATTCTGGGTATGATCTATATCTCACTCGGCAGCAGGGATGCAGCAAAAACCTGGATGCACGCTTGTCTCTGTGTCTCTGGCAACCTCTCTGCAGCATCCCTTGCTCGACTGAGGGCAGAGATAAATCCCGGAGTAGAGTTAATTGCTGCATCTTCCTCAACATCATCACAGCATCCTCACCACAGAAGCCAAGGGAGATAAAGATGAAAGAGGATTTAGCTTACAACACTAAACACTGACAGTGATGAAGAAATCTCTGTTTGCCATGATGAAAAATGTAGAAACCTGTGGTTTGAGCAGAGAAATAAAAGAAAAAGCAGCTATCAGGTTTCTATTTTAAGCAAACTGTCAATCAATGTGCATTTTTGTTGGAAAAAAAAAATTAAGATGACATCAAAACAACAGGAAATACCCTTTTATATATGCCGAGCTATTGAACAATTTATCAAACTCTGCAACACGATTCCTTGCAATGAATGCATTTTGCATTCTTACACTGTATTTGAATTTGAGAGTATTGTTCATTACCAAACGTGCTCTTAATTAGGGACAAACATGAAAGGCAAGACGCGAACTGCAATGTGACCGGCTTAGAAGAGTCAGCACTACATGAGACCATGAGCTTTTACCTCAGGGTCAATGTTACCTGGACACCCAAGCTCTTCCAGCCAAGAACACCCCATAGCAGTGATAAAACCAGAGGAAGTTTACCCTTCGATGGAACCAGGCATATAACCACTGCCAGAACCACAACCACCCAGAATCCAGGATAAAGCACACCACTACCTCTACGGGACAGTGGTTTCGACCAGTGAAGATCATCACACTGCTGACCATATGCATATACCACCTTCAGGGGACAAGGATGTGAGACAAGTACATACCGACTATGCAAGCAACAGTAACCCCCTAGCCCACTCCCTAACATGAAAAATTTGGTTGGTCTATACGACTGTATTGTCACTTATATAATCCCTGCCTTCCTCCACATCTGTGTCTGCCATTAGGGTGGGGGACTATGGGCAGAGATAAAAAAGAATAAATGCCCTTGGTGATTTTATGCTAAGCATCCTTGTCTGCGTCTTCAGCTGGCAAAGAGGTGACTTTTGCCCAAAGTGGGCTATGAAATCACTATTCACACCACTAACGACCAGCATACCTAATGCAAGACCAAAGAACTGGGATTTCCTTTTCCTGATGCTCTAGGGCTTTGGAAAGGTTTACGGTTGTCTTGACAAGTAAAATCCAGCTAGAAGAAGAGAAAGAAGGCAGAGGATTAAGTTCTGTCAGACAAAACCCTTCTGCTGCCAGAGCTACCCAGTAAATTGATAATCCTTGAAATAAATTACTCTGTGAATCAACTGTAGTGCCAATGTGGCACTGTAATCCCACCAGCACCTTGAGAAAACTCAAAGTCTAGAAAACACCTATCTACAGGGTAAACAAATGCTGTGCTTAAAAAAATGCCATACACTAAATCTTTAACAAAGTTATAAAGCACCAGTTAGAAGAGAAAGGAAGAAAAAAATACCTCACGCAGCCTGTGGCTGCACTATGTGTGTTCCTCATGGGACACCATGATGACACCAACTCTTTTAATATTATTTTGAGAGGCTGCACCTCAAAAGCAGTGTCCTTTATGAAGTCATTAACAGTTTTGTCAGCAAGTAGAAAACCTGGAAGTATTAAATTGCACAAACCTTGGAAGAATGGCTGCAGCTTTATGGGCAGCTGCATCTCAAGAGTCGGAGGGCAGGTAGGTTTCAAAAGAAATCTCCATTCCTCCTGAATGAAGCTGGACTGGTGCTTATAGCTCTGCAACCTGCCTTTCCCTTCTGCCTGCCTATGTTCTCATATGCATTTGGGTAACACTGAGCCCAGCAGCATCCATGACCACATTTTTACCAGCCAACCAGCATTCAACATCTGGAAGAAAGCCTGCTCCAATCAGCCCTCATTGCACCAGAAACAGGAAAGGTCCAGGAGTTTGAGCAGGTCCTGGTAAAAACGACTCATTTCTGACAGAGAAAGTACAGGGAGAACCACCTCCTGCAGGGAAATAAATGTGCCATAGGCTGCATCCCCAAGAGCACCCCCTGATCAGCAGCACTGATGGGAGTGCCACCAGAGCCCTCTCAGCTTCTCCCCATTTTCATCCCAGCACACATCCATGCTGGCACAAGGACATGGCCACAGGCCACACAGTATCAAATGTTCCCCACTGAATGCTACAGCAACATGCAACTTTCACATCCTCAGGCCACCTGCCAGACTTCTCTGTACCTTTAGTAAGTTGGCCAGTCTTCTCCAAGGTACTGTCTGTCCCTCTGTTACCTCCACAAGCTCACTGGAGTGAACAGCAGAGATGCAGGTAGGTTGGTTTTGGTGATGGGGGATGTCAGTACACCCACTTCTGTGGGAAGACACGACAATGAAATTCAGTAAGCTGGGCAGCATGTTTTGAGACAAGAGCAATATGCTTCTGTATCTACAGAGAGAGAGGTATTTATAATGTGAGTGTCCCCAGCACACAGAAGTGTGATGGGAGAGAAAAAGCTGCAGGTGGTCCACACAAGGTGCAGAATGGCACCTAGCTCATCATCAGTTGTCTTCCAACATCAACTCATTTGCTGCAGATGAGAGAAGCATGAGCCATGAGCAAGCACACAGTGGACCATGGTGAACCAAGATGATTTACTGCTATATATAGCTGGGAGAGGTCTTTTGCAAGACAAAGACTTAAGCAGTAAGATGGTTGCTAAAGTGTATCTGACTTGAGCAGTAAGATTCCACCTCATGTCAAGCTGCTCTAGGGCAGCATCATCAATGCTGAGATATCAAAATCCATACCAGAGCTGGGATTGCTCTGTGGTACCTGGCTAAATGTTTTGTAGTGTACACAGCTACCCTACTACCTACTAAAACCTTCTCCAAGAGTCACCAAAGAGCCAGTCCCATCGAGTTAGGGATAAAGCTTTAGAAGCTGCACATTTGCAGGCCAAAAAGCCCATTAACCTATGTATCCACAATGGGGAAGGGTTTTCCCCAAATCCTTACAATCTGCAATGTACATTCTCATCTTTGTTCTAAACCTGTAATCCCTTCTTTATTGGATTTTTTCTTCTTCTTCTGCCAGCCATGTCAGAAGCACCGAAAAGGCACCTTGTACTTCATTTGAGCACCACTCCATGTGTGCCTCCAGTGCCTTTCTAAGCCTCACTGTGTAGGACTGTGACTGGGCTCATCTAAAAGATGTTCATCAATGATTCCTGTATTCTGTTCCCCCTGATAATTAACATGTCATCATGAGACACAGAGATAGTTTCAAAAGCTTTCACCTTCAGTGCCATGGGATGGCACTGGTGGCTGTACTGAACCTTGCTGGCAAGGGGCTAATTTTCTACGTGCTCACAAATTAAAAGGGATGGTCTCCTAAAAAGCAGCTCAGCTGTCATGTTAGTATCTGACTAAGATACACACAACTGATTTTGCTGGACTTAATCCCCATGAGAGTTATTTTCTCATCCCAGATAAACTGGATGAAGCAAGGTGGCATGAGTAGCTCCCATTGGGAGGCAGAAGCAAAAACCACCATGGTAAAAAAGAGAGGAGAGAGAGGAGCTGACATTTCTGAGGAGCAGGTTGGATCCCATCCACAAAGTAGAAAATTAAAACTGACACTGGCCCATACAGGGCCCAAGCAAAGATACCAATGGCCTGTACTTGTCATTGCTGTTGTGAAAATCACTGCAGGACCGAGAGACTGATGCCACACAGACAAAGCAGAGATTAAACACAGAATGAAAGACGCCAAGGCAGTGACAGAAAAAGATCCCAGTAGAAACCCCAAATCTAACACCCTGTACCTAGAGAGAGCTGATTTTAAAAAGACAAGACAGACCATGCTCCCAGCTCAGGGCAGCAGAGAGGAAACATCATCCTCTATCTGGCACGCCCAGATGGGCTGAGCTCCAGCCTGGCAGCACCCAAGGTGGCCAAGGTCAGCTTTGCTGCCAGCTTGGCAGGGGCCACAGACCATGCATAAGCCTCCTTGGTCATCCACACCACCAGCTCTTCAGAGATAACTAACGACAATGAGATATATGATTGGCACACCAACCCTCCTGGTTTGACATAACTATGGAACACCTAATTCTGGCACTTGGGCACTGGGAATGAAGTAACACTGTATTCAGAAGTGAAGCCACCTGAAAAGCAGCAAACAGCCTGTGCAAAGGTCAACGGCCACTGGAAACACTACCTCATAGGAGCAGTCAGAAACTGGGGGGAAAAAGAAAAGAAAAAAAAAATAAAATAAAAAAGAGAAAAAAAGAAAAAAAAAAGGAAAGGAAAGGGAAAGGGAAGGAAAAAGGAAAGGAAAGGAAAGGAAAGGAAAGGAAAGGAAAGGAAAGGAAAGGAAAGGAAAGGAAAGGAAAGGAAAGGAAGAGAAGAGAAGAGAAGAGAAGAGAAGAGAAGAGAAGAGAAGAGAAGAGAAGAGAAGAGAAGAGAAGAGAAGAAGAGAACTTTCCTCACAGCTGTGTAGTTGGTGGTACCACAGCCCTATGCACAGAGGAGACAGGACTTTCCCAACCCTAGGCCTGGAAACCTCTATCACAAACGACAAGGATAAAATCCTCCCTCTCACTCTCCTACAAGGACTTTACAAAACTTAGTACCGCAATTAGTGGCAACATCAACAACATGCTCCTTGGGCACACACTTAAGCAGGGAGGATGCTGTGACCCCAGCATTCCTCAACCTGCAAACCAGATGCATGACAGGGGATCCACACTAGGAGAAATCACAACATGCCTTTAGACACAGAGTCTGGCAGAATGCAGGTCAGGGTCACTGTCATCATGACCCATCAAGAAATGCCACCTTCCATGCACACACCTGCAATTACAGACACATCATCAAATTTCATATGCAAATTTCTAAACAATCTCTGAGTCTACAGCAACAATACTTTGACTTGAAGCATCCACAAGGTAAAAACAGCCCCTCTTCAGAGAAAAACATTATGAGCAATCTACACACACTGCCAGCATCCTCAGACGCAAACCCCTTTTCAATGGGGTGGGGTCAGATGTCTCTGGCGGGACAGAGCCATTCACAATGTACATGTTCAGGGGGGATTTTAGGGTCAAGGAACTGGAATGTCTCCTTTCTTCCAGGGAATGCCGATCCACCTAATTCTAACAAAGATTTTGGTTTCTTTCCTTCCTTCTTTCCCTTCCTTCCTTCCTTCCTTCCTTCCTTCCTTCCTTCCTTCCTTCCTTCCTTCCTTCCTTCCTTCCTTCC